>PUQB01000862.1:0-84058 GCA_003024785.1 Selaginella tamariscina | reverse complement strand
TTTTTTAAATAAAGTTTTAAACTTGAAATGAATTTTAACCATTTTAAATTATTTACTAAAGTTCACTAGAATATTATTGATATATTATAATTATAAAAAAAATTAATTTCTTTTAAGTAATAAAAAATTTATTTAATTCAGCATATTCTTAGGATAAGAACGTGGAGAGAGAATATTTAAAAATAATGGAGGACGTGTAAATATTTGTGTTAGGTTGCTTTCAGACTACACAAAAGAGAGTTCGAATAGGAGTTCGCCAGCATTGGCCGCGTAGGATATTCCCATCACCCAATCGGATGGGGACACTTGCAGGAAGCTGCCACGCAGGACGCATTGCAAGTTTCACCAAACACAGTATGGTAAATGCGCCGGGGTAAAAAGACGATCGGAGATTAGGGTCCGATAAGGGGAGGAAGAATCAAGGCTAGGGTTTGGCGGCGTCTAGCGGTAGCGGCTTCTGTTCTTCCAGGCGCCTCACGGGCGCCATACTGCGCTTGGACTTCTTGAGGTACGCTGTAGATTCTTGACGCAATTTCCTGAAACCCCATGTTTTTCGAGCGATTTCTTTAAACATCCATGTTTGTTAGCTGTATTCTTTTGCGATTCCTGGAAATTTGTGGTTTTAAGCTGTATTTTGCATGTATTCTTGTTCGATTTCTCGAAAATCTGTGTTTCTTGAGGTTCATGATCAAAATCTGTCTTAGCAAGAAAATTTAGACTGACGAAGGCGCTGGTGCAGAGTGTTGATTTTTGAGCCGATGAGCAAGGGAAATATGCCAATAGCCGCACATAAGCAGGGGCATGCGCCGCCAAATCAGGAGATGAAGCTGGGGATAGATTCGAGTGGATTAGGTGGAATTTCCATCCGGCTTGATGATAGTTGAAAATCGTCGTGCAGCAGGCTGGCTGCTGCAATGTTACAAGCTCTTCACGAATCTTCTGGTCCTGGAATGGACCAAAAGACTCGATGCGTCCTAGAGTGTCGTAGTGTTTGTGTCTTAGCCGCCTTCTCCAGTGGAGGCTCTCAGTTCTACCCAGCTCGCAGATGGAGGAACTTCTTAGAACGTACTTCGGATTACTTCAGCTACCATAATATATGTAGAGGGAGATTTCATCTCACAGGCCTAATATTAACAGTTTACTCTTAAAGCCTCAGCCATGCAAAGGTAAGATTCTTTTGCTTGTGTGTGTGTGTGTGTGTTTTGGTCTTTTACGGAACTTGCTTGATACTCAGGTACAAAGTGATAAAGCAATTGGGTGATGGAACTTACGGGACTGTTTGGAAGGCTGTCAATAAGTTCAAAATGAGACAGTAAGTTTACTGTAGAGTTTTGTAAGTGTGTGTTTTCTCACGCGGAAAACTTGCAGGTTGCTATCAAAAAATGAAAAGAAAATACCATTCTTGGGATGAGTGCATGAACCTGAGGGAAGTGAAGGTACAATGTAACTTAAATTATTGTATTTTATTTGTCAGTATATAGACTTCTGATGTATCATGAATTTATATGTATCTATATACATTATACTAATGAGTATGAAGCATATCTCTTCTTTGCAGTCGTTAAGGAAATTGAATCATCCAAATATAGTGAAGCTGAAGGAGGTTATTAGAGAGAATAACGAGCTCTTCTTTGTTTTTGAGTACATGGTATGTATGAAATGCAGTTTCTAGAAGTGATTTATCGTCGTTTATGATATGTTCCAGGAATGCAATCTGTACCAGATGATGAAGGATAGACAGAAGCTCTTTCCTGAAGCAAAAATACGAAACTGGTGTTACCAGGTGTTTCAGGGCCTGGCATACATGCATCGGCAAGGCTATTTCCATAGAGATCTTAAGCCAGGTATGATATGTATTATGCGTACACCCCACAAACACACACTACTCTCTTTTAAACACACGCACGCACACAATGTCAATATTCATTGATATATTAATATCTCTACTATACAGGACTAGAAAACTTTAGGATATTTATAAATACACATGTGTACACATGGTCATGGATGTAATGATTTCTTATTACAGAAAATCTACTTGTCTCGGAAGACGTCATCAAAATCGCCGATTTTGGACTTGCGCGTGAAGTTCGTTCCCCCACCTTACACAAATTATGTTTCTACTCGATGGTTCGTGGCATATATCATGCACGAGAGAGAGAGAGATGCACAGTTCGCTTACATGCCCTTCTTAGGTACCGAGCGCCTGAAGTATTGCTACAGTCCTCTTGCTACAGTGCGGCAATTGGTAAGAATTTCTTCTTGCATTTGTCTATATGTAATCCATTTTATTGTAAACAGATATGTGGGCTATGGGGGCTCTTATGGCCGAGTTGTTTTAATCTTCGGCCTCTCTTTCCTGGCGCAAGGTTAAGCTTTTGCTTGATGATAATAAATGTGTAACAACATATGGTTTCTTAAACGATGTATTTCCTATCGCAGTGAAGCGGACGAAATCTATAAGATTTGCAGTGTACTTGGTAACCCATCCCAATATACGTGGCCTGACGGAATGAAACTTGAAGCCGCATGAATTTCCGCTTCCCCAGGTATATTGAAGCTACATTGAACCTTTTTTAAAAAAAGAAAAACTTCTGTATTTTTTACTGAAAGTTTTCATTTGCAGTTTGTGCCTGCTAACCTCTCGGTTCTGATACCTTCTGCCAGCGTTGAGGCGATTAACTTGATGACGGTAAACAATATACAGTCGCCCTTCATAGTTATAATATTCTATATACATGTGTGCGTGTGGATGTGGATGTGTTATAGTTTTTGTCTCATGAGGTTGATATTCCAGGCGTTGCTTTCCTGGGATCCGTTGAAGAGGCCAACGGCAGTTCAGGCTCTACAGCATCCCTTCTTCGAGGTATTTTCAGTGTGTGTGGAGCCCCAGCATGAAAACATTGAATGATATGTCTGAACTTGTTGTGTATGTTAGGTTGGTGTGCCACCCTCTCTTCCATTGGCAGATTGCCGTGAAAACAAAATCTCTTCAGCAACAGGTAATCTCTCTCTCTCTCTCTCTAACACTCCATGGATACATATGCATCTATTTCGTTTCCCAGGTGTTCCGTCACAACTTGTTAAGGATGAAGTCAAGACAGTAAGTGCTTCACTTATAATTTCATCGATCATGGCTGATTATCGACGCTCTTTTGTAGGGTTTTCATTCATTACCAGTGCAGAACAGCATGGTAAAGCAGGCACGATATCGGCCTTTCGTCAATCCATCAGGTAGACTCGAGTGTTGTATATGCGTGTGTACAAAAGCTTGAGTACATGCGATATATGTTGTATGTGCAATGATGTTTACGTACAAAGACATAAGTTTATGGATGTGTATACCTATTGCATATTTAATGATGTGGTCGTGTCCTTGTTTAAACGCGTTTTTTTTGCAGATTTGTGTCGGGCACCACCGCCATCTTACGCTTCACATGAGCTTAAGGATTCTTTCAGCAGGTGATTAACTCACATGTTTAGAACTTGTGTGAGAGAGAGAGAGAGGTGTTATACACATGTAGTGTATATCTATATGCCATGCTGGGTGTGTCCTGCATATAGTTAATAGATGTGTACGTGTAACTGTGCGTGGGTGCGCGTGCTTATATGGGATTTGTGGGGCAGTCAGATTACAGGTGCAAGAGAGGAAAAATACTATCCATGCAAAGAGCCCGTGGCTCATACAACGACTATTTCCAAATGCCGGGTCCACCAATGAAGCATCCCCAGCGGTCGTATGTGGGCTACAACAATGACGTGGCATTTACTCATAGGTATTAATTTACACTGAGGGGATTTGACCTTTGGAGGTTATTATATATCATGTGGACTTTTTAACTGGCAGTTTTAATTATTTGTATTGGTATTTTATTATATCTTAAAATAAGATTGAGAGTTTTATGTTAAATTGTTGTATAGTATGCTTTGTAAGGAGGTAAGAATATTAATTTAAATTCTAAATGTATAAATTACTGTAAATATAATGTATAATATAATTTTAATTAGATATACTAAGAATATTCAATATAAAGCATTTTAAAGAATAAACGGGTTGAATATGAATTCTACATGAAAAAAAAAATGAATACTAGTAAAACTCTCTGCTGTGGCATAATCTCATGTGTCGTATGTGCGTGTGCGTGCGCGTGTTGCTTTTGAGCTCATCCCAAAGGACTTAATGTTATGCGACATTGTGTAATAACTGTGTGTGTGTGTGTGCGCGCGTGCGTGTACAAATAACATATAAAACAATAATATGTTTTACATCACATGCAATCGAAATGTAAGATATTGCAATCTCATATACCATGTGTATATTTATGCAACTGGATATATATGAAAAGTACATCGTATGTTTATTTGAATTTTAGTTATTATAATTGGAAAAATTGATAAAATTTTTCTTAATTATTTTTTCTAAATCATCAAATTCTTAGTTATACTATTAACATGGATTTTAAAACGTTTACATTTTAAATGTAAAATTCTAACAATTCCCCCAGGAGATAAAGTTCTTAATATGTTTATGCTCTGTGTGCTGCGATAATATGTACTTTATTATATATATGTATACGTGTGTATGTGTGTGTCATGTTTATATGGATATGTATATATAGGAACATCAGTTAAGCATGACAATCAGATTGTTAAATTAAAAAGAATAATAGAATCCTTATTGAGTATATTTAAACTAAATGTAAAACGTAGTTTCTTTCTGGAAGAAAAAAATTATTTTCATTGAATTTTTAAGATTTATTGTTTAATTTATCTTCTGCTTTGACAATAAACAAACAAGATTATAAATATAAATTTCAATTGAGTCAATAAATGCATACATATGTGTGTAGAATGATACATGTGCTATATCATATAGCCTATATGTAGCAGGCAAAACTCTCTTTAACCCTCCTCATGACGCTCTTGTGCTCCTGAACCTTCGGTATCTCACCAACGACGAGCATCTGCTGAACATGGTCTATGATCTCCGCAATTTCCCTCTTTTTGCACGCTTCAATCTCTGCTTTCAACTGAAAAACAAAACCATTTCCACTTATATACACATATAATATGTATGTGTATATGTCATGTATGTATGTAGAGCTTACTCTCTCAGTTCTTGTAAGTGCATCCGCAAGGACTTTCTCGGATTCCTCTGTTGCCAGGGCCTTGATCTTATGTGCCTCCTCGTGGGCTCTTGCCAGTAACCTGTCTGCTTTTACCTGAAGAGAAACACACATATATACGCACATGTACACATACGTGTGTGTAATGTGATCCAACCTCTGCTTGATGAATAAGATGCTCGGCTCTTTGCTCCTCACGCTTCCTCATATCGATCGCTTTTGATTCATCATGCATCCTGGAGCGCTCGGCTTCGGACTGCAGTAAAATTTGAATTTGAAAATTGAAAATTTGAAATTTGAAATTTGAAAACCTGGAGGCGCTGGGCCTTGGCCTCGGCCTTGCGAGTGGCGGCCTCAAGATACGCCTGTGCCTCTGCTTCAAGACGTGTCCGGTAAGCTTCTGCTATGGCTTCCGCCTTGTGATTGACGGCCTTACTGAGGGAAGAACACGCACTGGTGAGTGAGCATGCCGGGCTGGAATTCTGCTGCTGGAGAATAGCAAGTGCATTGTGGATCGTTGGATGCGGGGGAGAGTAATCAGTCTGTGAACCTCCCTCGCCTATCACTTCCTCAGATTGAACCATTTTTCTCAACAACAAACCAAACCGGAACTTGCGCTCTTTTGCGCGCGGGAAGCAGTTTTTCCCGGAAAGAAGGGTCACCGGATTCGAACTGATGATCTGCCTTATTCTAAGAATATACTTGCTAGAATATTCTGTACGACTTAGCAGATTTGAGATGAAAGTATTGTGTTTTCTCTGGATGTGGGCGCTGATCTGTTTGCACAAGAGCAGGAGATCTGGGAGAGAGAAAACTTACATCATACAGAACACATAGAGAGAGACTTTTGAAGTGCAGGAGGGAGTGCGTGGGGTTTGTAGAGACTGACCTGGACGATCTACACGGAGGGCCACCTTTGCTAATAACAACGTTGCCACGTATGGACGAGAACCACCGGCACCAACCCCACTCGCTGGGGGCTGGGCTCTGGCCCCAGCATTTCAGTTCATTTCATGCATTGCATTTGATTTCTTGCGCACACCAAGGCTTGTTAGCTGTAACTTAACATAGATAAAAATTCAAGTCATAATGATAGCATAGAAACTCGAAGTTTGTTTGTAAATCTGATACCATACCACACTCTTGCTGGCCACACAAAATTTTCCCCTCTCATAGTATGCTCTTTCGACCCACACCTCTCTTGTATCATACTTCTGTCATCAATGGCTGTCCACGAATCACTTTGTGATGAGTTGTACCAGTGAAGCTTTGGGTAGTAAACATCCGTAACAATGTTAACCCCTTCCGACACAGCCGGCTCAAAGCAATCGCCATTAACCACCATGTACTTCACATAACGCCAAGAGTCTAACCCTGGTATCTCACCTTGCACCCTCCAAGAGTTACCTTTAGGATCATATACCATCAACTTCATCGGCTGGTCCAACTCATCGAAACCATACATCTCCTCAATTTACGTCATACCCCGATAAAAAAAAAATTTGCCTTGTGTCATTTTGCATTAAATATATAAATAGAATATTGATATTATTTATATATTACTAGTATTTTATTATAAATATACTTTAATATATATCATGTGTAAAATTAAGATGTTTAATATCAAATTATAATTTATAATTTATTTTTTAATCAATTCAAGTTTTATAATTATGGATTTAGGTTATGGCTAGCTTCTCATTCACCTCCCACAGCCATTCACAATAAGCCATATTGGGTTCTCTCAAGAACACAAAGATTTTCTTCAATCAACCTTATTGAAAGGTGCCTAATAAGGAGATGGATCATTTGCATATTGGGTATGGAAATGAATGCAGGAGTACACTCTTTCATTATGCTTCCATTTCCTCGTCCTTCTACAAATCCTTCTACTACCCTAGTTGTCCCAACTGCCCCAGGTTATAACTCGAGTGTGTGTGTGTGTGTGGGTGTGCGTGTGCTAATAGCAAGTGTATGCATATAGATATCATGTAGCGCTCGCACACATATTGAGTTCAACAGCAAAATTGACATTGCAAGCTGCCATTTACGTCTCAGATTTCACAATGGTGTACCTGAGAAACCATCATCATATATACAAGTGTGATACTAACATAAATCTCTACTTATGCTAGTAATAATATATATTGCATGAAGAATTACGCTACAGAAACCTCTAATATGTGTTTGTGTGTGGATATCCATATATGTATGTCTATGTTCAATATGTGTATGCTCATTTGTCGTATATACAAGTATATACATGCATATTTACAAATGTTTCTACAGCAAATAGTTGCGAGATTCGGAACCAAGCTTGTGGAGTATAGGTAGTGGTGGAGTGGCTTCTTTAGTAAAATAGTAAGGATGATCAAGGTCAATCACAAATAACTAGTAATAATCAATATAGATATATAAATGTTATGTTTAAGTTATAATAGTAATATATATCCATTCAATATATTAAACTGTGACATGAATAGGTTTAATACATTGATGTATCAAGATGCATAATATTAACTTTAGTTAGTAATTGCAGGTGGCTCCGAGCAATCGTTACCCGCTATAATGGCCAACATTCACAACTTTTTCATTTACGTGGCTCTAGAGGTACACATGTTTATGTGTGCGTGTGTGTGAGAGAGAGAGGTAGGTCATAGAACATAAATGTATACATAGAACACCATAGTTAATCCTTGGCCTTGGCTTAATCCATTCTTGCAGCCTAGCAACTGCATTATTTATATATAAAGCATGAGCATCTCTCTTTCTCTCTCTCTCTCACACACACACTTACATATTATATTAAATGTATATGTAGACTTTAATGTGTCTACGAGTGGTAATGTGTCTAATATATGCAGTATGAGGTAGGTCTCTCAATGTTTTTGATGTATTTATAAGATTATCATCGATAAAGTGAATATAACTTAAATATACAACCTTTCTGGATCCTCTTGGACAATACTCTAATACACAACTCTGGGAGGTAAGTAATATTGTGTGTGTGTGTGTGTGTGTGTGTGAGAGAGAGAGAAGAGAGCAGTGTCTTTTGGTTGAAAGCTTACTTTGTTGAAGTAGCATGACGTCAACAAGTAAGCATGACGTTTCTATATAATATTCAGTTTTAATATTATTGTTTAGTTTAATGGGTACAACACAGGACACATGCATGCACACACAGACACAAAGAGCTTATATATAAAATATACGTGTATCATGTCTAATTCCCTTTATATATATAGTGTGTGAGGCAAGTGTATAATACATCTTTAGGTATATGTGTATGCATAATATATATATATGGCTAATATATGCTATGTATATACATATAATGTGTGTTGTGTGACCCTATGTTAGTTTCAACGTGGTATATATGTGCTTGTGTGGAGATGAATAAAGATCTTATTGTATTGTAATTCTGGATTATTAAGTATATATGATAAAATCTGACTTCAGTGTGGATAAATAATGAGATGTTTAATGTATCTATGTATACGTATTTACTTTATCCATGCATATATGTATATGTGTGCAATGTATATAAGTCGGATATTTACCCAAAAACACATGCGTGACATTTTGTCTGCTTATGTGTGTATGTGTAGTGTGCATGATACATAAATATTAATTAGTTGGGGATGGCTATAACAATGTGTTACATTAACTTATGTAAGATACATATATATACAAGTATGTGTAATTATTAAATATATACTAACTGTATATTAGGTGGAACATGTGTTACTTTGTGGTAGTTTATATATATATATAATATATAATATATTATATATATATATATTGTGGTGTGTGTGTGTTGAAATGATTTTTAATATCATTAAAATATATTTGGTGTGGTGTTAGTGCATGTTGAATGATTTTCATTTTAGTCATTATAAATTTAATATTGTAAGCCATATTAAAAGTAAGTGATTGTTTTTTAGATTAACCACTTTTATAGCCATTTTTTATAAAATCACATCCTGAACCACAAGAAAGACCACATAAAAATCAAGTGGTTTTGTTTAGACTAACCACTACAAAAAATCACATATTAAAATTATATTTTTCATCATTTGTAAGTTATTAAATAGTTACACAAAGTCATTTATAAAAACCATAACAAAAATTATTTATATATAAATGATTTTTAAAGTGGTTAGTCTAAAATATAACCACTTGGTTTTTTGATGTGGCTTTTTTTATAAAAGCCACATTTTTTAACGATTTTGTGTTCATATTCCTATTGTGACCCATTGTTCAAATTTCAAATCCAAGAAAGACATTGATTATTTCATTTAAAATGCTTATGGGTAATACAAATATGATTGCTGCTTTCATAAAATTAAATCTCCAAAATAACTAAACAATTGGTCATTATTTCACTTTCATACTTACATTATCATAAGCATTTTAATGTTAAATTTAAAATTTTCATAAATTTTCATATTCTTGAGTTCCTCTCCAAAAATGAATTTTTGTTAAAGGCAGCACCGTTGCTAAGTATAGTATCATCCTTGCCATTGCCATTGCCATTGCCTTAACAAAATCCTTAAGTTTTTTAATGAGTAAATTTTTAAATTTTAAAGTGAAACCTTAATTAATTAAAGAAGTCACAATAGAACGTGTACCCTCTGAATGTGTGAAGTGTGTTAAGTAATTAAGCATGAAGGGGTGATGCACATGAGACAGATCATGTTCACTTGCTTAATGAAATGAAAAAAATTAAATTGTGTTAATGTTTACCAAGTAACACTTTAAAAAATACACATTCCCTTAAAATATTCATAACATACATTACTAACATAAAGTCTCCTTAATAATACACATAACATACACACATAATATATGATTAGTAGGTACATAAAGAAAAACAGTCTAAAACAACATCTATAAATTAATTATGTCAGTAAAAACCATACAGTGCAAAAAGTATATATTTTTAGAATCAATGTATTTTTATCAAGTAGGCCTTAAACGAGGTTGTTAAGATGTACTTAATTAATTTTATAATGTTTTACAAAAAGAAAAACAAAATTTCATGGTGAGGCGTACTTATCCTAAAGAAGAACTATTGAACTTCTATGCTTCTTTTTCGTTATAATGTAGTTATTTAGATGTTTAAACATTAGAGAGTTTAAATTAAACATATGCCTAAACAATTTAAATTAAACCACTAATATAAATTAATCAACTAGAGTTTTGTCTTCTCTTGAGTCTACATTGTACATACATGCATAAGTGGAGCAAGAGAAATATTGTGTGCTCTGCGTGCTTGGCCTGTGTGTTGTGTGGATGTTTGTGTGCGTGTGTGACTTGTGAACACTATAAGTCTTGTGTTTTCTAGTGCCCACTTAAACATACAGTGACATGTGAGTCCATGAATAATAAGGTGTATCAAGTCTCTCTTCTAGGGTTCTAATCTAGGCTGGAAACCCTAGGTTAGTAAGAAAATTAAAATTAAAATATACATTTATGATTAAATAATTTAAAAATAAATATTTTTCTCGTATTTTCTTAATTTTTTATAAAAATTCATTAATCAAAATTAATATATTAAATATTTACTAATTAAATTTTAATTTAATTAAAGTTTACAAGTCGTCTAAGTGTACCATACCCCACTTAAGTGAGAAATTCTTGATACACTGTAGCGTGGGACCACCCCTTTATGCATCAGATTTACATCCTCTTGAATATTATGAAGTACAAATTTATTATAAAATGCACACACACACACACACTATACATCGATTACTGTGTGTGATATGTACACACACCCCATTCTCAAAGCATCTGTCTTACAGTGAGTTTTATAAATGGTAAGTTTCTCTCTCTCTCTCTCTCTCTCTCACTCACACACACACACACACACGTCTTCAGAAGTTTTCGATCTATTAAAACACCTTCCTCTTGTAATGCAATCCACACACATGCTTCAGTGCAGCAACAAAGGTTAGGCTGGTTTGCTCGAATCCTTCTGAATACATATGATCCAAGAGGCTCAAAGCTAATGCTCCTTGACCGATTTCAACGTATCCTGTGAGCAATGCATTCCATGCACACCGGCATTCTCTCAAAGATTGATCTGACTTCATATATGCTCCCATTTTGCATACATGTGGATCAAGCTGCTTGCAACGTACACGTTCAGCTCGACTTTGTTCTCAATTGCATATGCGTGGAGAACCTTCGTCCAAATGGAAGAAGCGCATGAAGACTTTTGCAGCTGGTTTGATGAGATGAAAGCCAAGTGCAAGATCTCCTGAAAGATGTTGCTTACCGTGCATCAGCATACGTTGCATAGTAAGTGGATAAACAATATCCTTAGTAAACATAAATTTGTGTTTGTTTTGTCATTGACCAAAGAACACAAATTATATGAGAACAAAGGAATTCTAATGCTTGCCACTTGTTACATTAAGTTCTGTCTGCAATATTCACATGCCACTGTTTAATGGAGGTGTCAACCTTACAGATTTGTGCTCCTATCAGAGCTCAGTGTTGTTACTCACTATTAAAATAATTATAATTGTTATTTTTATTTTTAACAAATACAAATATCTAATTTAATAATTTCTTAAACTATGTAAATACTTAAACCTAGTAATTTTCCCTAGGGTAGGTTCTAGTATACAGCCTCTCTTAATCACAATTAATTAAGTAATTATTTTAATGATTTTATATGTATTTAAAGATATAAATTAAAAAGACCTTCAGGATTAATGCATTTCATCTATATACATAACTTGGTATATATAAATACATGTTTTTTTCTTGTTTTTAGTATTTATTAATTAATTAAATTTTAATTAATCACTGGGGCTGTATAATTCCTTTTCCCTATTAAATTTAAGACATGAGCACATGTTCACTTCATAAATATTTGTTAGCAAAATATATGAATTAAAGACTGCAATATATAAATTATTACGGTGTGTTCCGGCGGCTTTTACAGAATAATTAATATATAGATCGTAGCTATATATAGAAGATTCACACATACAGTATTCACACGCCATACACACATACACCTAATTATAAATTCAATGTTCATCAGTAATATGTTCAAAAGGATTGTAATACTTAATGCAAATTTAGATGAATATGTATATATATTGTATGGAATATATATTCTATGTATATGCATGTACATAAAATATATATAGAATATACTACACCATACATATACATGGATTCCCTGGACTTTAATGAGGAGAGAGATTTCTGTACCTGCATTATCCCCTGCTCATGTGTATATATCAGTTACCTGCTTGGGAACCTGCTGGTCAATGCAAACTGCGTGTCGATCACCTAGCGTCTGGCTTGTTTGAATGCTTTATGAGATGAGCTTGCATACGACGGTAAAATATATTGGATCATACTGAGTTTGCACAAGGCTGTTGTTTAATGCAGACAAGCGGGACAGCTATTGAGTATGTTACCCAGGCTCTCTGGACATGTCATCAACCTTCTTCAACCTCAGAAAGAAGGAAATAGATCTGCGCATTTCATCGCAAAGCTACAAGCCCTTTATCTTTGTTTAAACAAGTCATGTTTTATTTAGTTCCCTCATTAAAGTCTCTCTCTACACACACACATGATCCAGTATCTGAAATATCATATGCAAATTTATCTCAGGAAGCATTCAAAGGATCCATTCGAGTTTAACGAATATGCAGTACCACCATATTGTACTGACACCAACAGCAAAAATCACTGTATGTGTTCCAGCTTCACGCACGCACACACACACACACACACACACACATTTCTAGGATAGTATCTTATTTAGATCAGTAGGGTGTTTGAAATCATGGCAATACACTATGCAAACTTAGCTTAAGAAACGTTTGCATGTAAACACTGTTGTCCTCTTCCTAAGTACCTGCAATGATATAGGAAGAAGAATAGCTGGCTTGGGCTAACAGAGACCATGAAATACTTCATTATAACATTTAGAACACAAGGGTATAGTTATAACATTTTCAATATATAAACGCATGCAGCCGTAACCCGTACAGAAGGATGTATCACGAGTGGCTCATGAACGGCAAGAAAGATAGAAAGCTTCAAATACATTCATGAACATACCTGATGACTGTTTAGCCAGGAAACAATACACAGATGTTTGTCAATGCTATAGAGTCCAAGCTCAAAGGGGATTTCGAGGGTGTACTCCGCACAGGCCTCCCGTGACTTGCATTCTCCGTGATGCATTCAGTGGGTGGACACAGGATGGTTCTGTCAAGTTTGGCACATCAATCTGGACCACTTGCTCTTCCTAAAGGTATTTCATTCACAAGAAAGATGTAGCAAGTGTATAACTGTATGTACTCAAGAATAAGATAGTTGGTAGCGCGGCTGCAATAGAAATTACCAACTTTGGGATCTGTGAACTTTACCCTTGTACAATTCCTTCTATAATTTATATAGAATGTTTGGTGCGTATCGTAGTGCTACATTACAATGGGTGGTCTATAGACTCGTATAGATAGATGTATATGTGGCCTTCCAAGGTTGTAGGTGTGTGTGCGTGCGTGTGTGTGTGTGAGAGAGAGAGAGAGAGCATTAAGTCATAAATTTAAATTAATTAATTACATATAATATTTGAGCATGAGAGCTATTAAGAAGGTCCCATGCCAACTTTGTTATATTCATAAATGGATCAAGTTTGCATGACTTCATGTCTGATTGAGAGTCGTGTTATATTATTGCATAACATGGACTCCCGCCCATCACCTTGCCTCTGCTATAATTCAAACAACACATGTCTCTCTCTCTCTCTCTCTCTCACACACACACACACACACACACACACACACGCACGCACACACGGGGGTAGAGAGAGAGGGAGATACAACTCAAACTTTTCTGTGTAAATTACATGTTCAACTCTGTTTGGTTGGGCCATCAAACTAGTTTCTCAACAATATTTATGATAACACATGCATGCGTATGGCTTGTGTGTGTGTGTGTATAGACATTTATGTCATCTGCTCATGGTTCATGGCTGTTGTTGAACGCAATTATCATGTGTGCGTGTGTGCTCCTTGTGTTTTGTTTGTATCCCTTTTGTGTGTGCGGGTGCGCGCGTGTGTGTGATGCCTATATACATGCAAAATACATTCTGTCTTGCTCAGCATTTTGAGCAAGATAATGCACATATGAGCACACACACACACGCACGCACGCACGCACGTGCATGTAAAATTTATGAGAAACTTTAAAAAGAAAAGATTTAAAAAATTAAAATTTAAAAAAACATCGTTCGTATATTATGGCATAAACAGTTTATTCCCGCATTTGCATCTCCAAGCTTCTGGGTAGTATTCTGGAGTTCCGACAAAGCCGGTTGTATGGGAACAAAAACTGGCCTACACGGCAAGCAGCTCCCACATTTCCCTTTGCACTGTGGAGGTGATGATCCAAGTGCTAACCTTCTTCTATTCACACTGTGCGGAAATTGCTCCAGACGTAGATAATCCATTCTAATCTATAGAACAATTATAATTTAAATTAGTGGTTTTATATGAATTAAGAAGCTTGGAGTGTTTAACAGGTACCTGATCAAGCTGCTGCTGCTCCTGTTTAGATGGCAGATCTGCAAGTATGAAGATTTGATAATCAGTTAGGAATTTTCGGAAACTGTCTTGTTCAAAGACAGACAAACATTCACTCACTACATCAATGGATCTTATATACTTACCAAGATGTCTTCCTTGTATTGTTGAGCTAAATATTAAAACCATCATTATAAACACTGCAAATCTTATAAACTGCTTGTGTACTGCTCTTCTTCCCATGGTTCTTCAACTATGTCCGCTGCTACTATAAAAAGAATAAAACCTAGATTGACCTAAAGTGGTTCGCCTATTTATATATGAGCAACTCACGCGCACACCACGTGGAACACCGTGATCCGATGGAATCTAAATAATCATTTAAGTATACAAATGTATATATTTTCATTTCAATATCCGTTTAAATATGGATTTAATTTTAGTGTGATATAATAATGGTAAATTAAAACACTTTCAGAAACTTACGAGTGTCAGTACACAAGGAATATGTAACATCACTTTTGCCATAATACAAAGTTATGGTTGGTCTGCTTCATGAAGGGCAGTAGGGATGAAATCTCAATGGTGGCACTCTCTAAGTATGAAGAGGATGCCGTTTGAAGCATACAGTTTTGTATGGATGAGCTTGCTAGCTGTTTGTAAGAGTTTGAATAACCTCAAACTTGACAAAGTAGCCCTTGATCCATTGAGAGATAACTCACCTGGAAATGTACTCATGAATGACATGTATAGGAATGGATATAAGCTGCATATTATACATTGTTACCTCCAATACAGTCATATGCATATCTGAACGATAACTAATAATATTATATTGTGTATATAAAAATGTTTTTCAGATTTAGTTCATCTAGTATTTATCTGAAGTCATTTTTGTTCTCGGTAGCTATCAAAAATTACACAGTTTCCCTCCGGATACCATAACTGTGTACACATTGGCAATGTGAGGGGATAACAGCGTCGTAGAGCCTTTGCTGGACAGTATTCACTGTGCAATGGACGGACAAAAAACTGAATGCATGTACATATGGATGCATGCGTATGTAACTGCCAAGTGGCCAATTAAATTGGATTTAAATGGGCAAAAAACATATGTACTAAAAAATGTATTATAAATGTATGGATCCATGCTTCAGTAAAGCCAGATGGAACAATCTTATTCGTTATAATAGCATATGTGCCACATGGATTTAATCAAAACCGTGGCCAAGTAAATTAAAACATATGTATTAAGAACTGCAGTCCCAGCTTTACAAAAGTTCGGATTCATGCTTGAGTAAAACCACGTGGAAGAATCTTATTCATTATGCAAGATAAATCGTTAATAAATGTTAAAAATGTTTAGGTGATGTCACATATTCCTTGTCGTAGTGTCTCTAACAATATATATGTATATACATGTATATGCTTCATATATTATAAATATATATGTTATTGAACAACATTGTTATAGTTAAACAGTAGAACAGTTAACTTGTTTTGCTTTAGTAAATTTGAATACTGAAATGAGTGGTGTATTAATAAATACTAAAATTTATTTAAAAATATAAATATAAATTTTGAGGGTATATATACATGTGATATTTAAGTGTAATATTTATCATACACTTAAAAAAACTCTTTAAACATTTGGGTGAGAGAGAGAAAGTGAAAGTTAAATTACAAGGTTAAACCCTCTATGTCCCTGAAAATTTAATAGTTATATATATACTTCTTCAACAAAAACATATGTTTAAAAATAATAATAATTTTTTTTTATGATATTAAACTCCAAATACAGTTAACAATTGCTTATTGTTTCTTTCCACAAAAACATTAACTTAATTGATGTGTTGTGTCCAAGTTCAACCAGAATGACTTAAATCAGTGTGCATGTGTGTGTGTATAGATATATAGATGTATAGATATACATATACATGCATACTACACACACACACACACACATGGGTGTGTGTGTGTGTGTGAAATGTCTTATATAGAAACCTTACATTTTCTAAGCAGCTGTTAATGGGATTTAATAGTATTGTTATTAACAATAATAATATTTGTTATTATTATTTATAATAAATTTGGTTCTTTTGGCTCACCGGAATTGAGCATATGATCTGTGTGATTCTAAGAATATACTTTCTAGAATATTCTACACTTGTAATATATTAACGATTACATTCATTATGGGAAAACAGATCCTCGTCGTGGTTAACAAAGGTTAAAGTCAAGATAGAGACACCAGTATATGCACAAAACCCTCAACAAAGGGGGACGCAACCGGAAGCTTTAGGAGGAGCTTTTCATCATTAATATATTTACACACGCACACGCACACGCACACACATATTGCTTTCCGCTTTCTTAGCATGCAAGTCTTGTGGTTACTTTCTTAAAGAAGCATTGATAAGGCAAATCCAAAATGATAATAGATTGCTTCTAAGTCTGTGTATGAAAACGACATTTATCTATGGTTTGACAAAACTTAATTCATTTATTTATTTATTTATTACTCTACGCTGCGTGTGGTGTTGATGTCTATCCAATGGTAGGACTAGATGACAAGATACTTCTCATGTCGTGATAGCGATGGAAAATGTCATCGTTTAAGCTACGAAAGGATGTAATTACATATATATAGTCATAAGACACCATAGCCTGGATGAACACAAGATGGGGTTGTTCAGGAGTTTGACATTTTCACTGGTTATTATCTCTCTTTTCTGCAGTATCCATGGCGGAAGGCCCAGCAGTGAGTCGATCTTTGGTTTCTGTATGTGAGATTTCTTATTTGTTTATGGTTTCTCAGGAAGGAGAACTGCCATTTGCATGTGGACTCCACTGAGGAAGGCAGAATCATACCCCCCACGCTCTTCGGCATTTTCTTTGAGGTATGTATCCGTCTGTGCTCTCTCTCTCTCTCTCTCGACACACACACACACACACACACAAGTCTGGTTACAGGAGATAAATCACGCTGGAAATGGTGGTTTGTGGGCAGAACTTGTGAGTAACAGAGGTAAAACACACACACACACACATGTATTTGTATGCCATATATGTACACGCACAAGAGACATATATGTACTTCTGTATGTTAACTGTCTCTCCTCTGCGCACGCACGCACCCAGAGAGAGAGAATGACATACATTATATACGCACGCACCGGTTGTATTTTGCAGGATTTGAAGCTGGTGGACAGAATACGCCGTCAAACATCGCACCATGGACACTCGTTGGAGACAATACACAAGTTTTGTTAGTCACTGAGCGCGTGTCACCGTTTGAGAGGAATCCCATTGCACTCCGTGTTGAAGTTTTATGTGATAGTTGCACGTCTTCTGTTGGAGTAGCAAATCCTGGTTATTGGGGAATGGTATATATCTATATATTACATCTGTGTGTGTGTGTAACATAATCATGTTTTACATAAGGATATTCGAGCTGGAGAGCAATACAGTGTCACCTTTTGGTTGAAATCCAGTACTTCAAGCAATATCGTAGTTTCCCTTGCATCTTCGAGTGGTTCTGTGATAGCTCAAAGTGATCCTATGTAAGTTTCATTCACGCACACGCACACGCACACGCACACGCACACGCACACGCACACGCACACGCACACGCACACGCACACGCACACGCACACGCACACGCACACGCACACGCACACGCACACGCACACGCACACGCACACGCACACACTTACACACTCACGTATATTGATGCTGTTTTTATTTTTCTAAGTACTGGGACGGAGGAATGGACAAAGCAGGAATTTGTGTTGACCAGGTTCAACTGATCATTATGCTCAGCTGACTATTACTAGCGCAGATAAAGGTGTATTTTGGATTGATCAAGTCTCAGTAATGCCTGCAGATACTTACAAGGTTAAGTCTTCTCTCTCTCTCTCTCTCTCTCTCTCTCTCTCTCTCTCTTCTCTCTCTCTCTCTCTCTCTCTCTCTCTCTCTCTCTATATATATATATATATATATATATATGGTAGGTTTATTATTTATAAGTTTGTTTAATACTGATGCAGGGGCACGGATTCAGAAAGGATCTAGCACTCATGCTTGAAGACATGAAACCAAGATTCATGCGATTTCCAGGTGTGTGTGTGTGTGTCTGAGAGAGAGAGAGAGAGAGAGAGAGAGAGAGAGAGAGAGAGAATGTACATATACATATATATGCAGGAGGATGCTACGTTGAGGGAGAACACTTACAAAATGCATGGAGATGGAAAGCTTCTGTTGGACCTTGGGAAGAAAGACCTGGTCATATGGGAGATGTCTGGATGTATTGGTCTGATGATGGGATTGGCTTACTATGAATTCCTTCAGGTTGTATAAGCGTCTCTCTCTCTCTCTCTCTCTCTCTCTCTCTCTCTCTCTCTCAAGTATGTGAGTGTTGTGCAGCTAGCTGAAGACTTGGATGCATTACCTGTTTGGGTGTTCAACAATGGTACGTGAAATATTTACATTTCGAAACTTTACATGTTTTTTCATGTAGGAATCAGTCACACTGATGAAGTTCCTACTTCACTTATTGGGCCTTTCGTTCAGGTACACACACACATATTCTCTCTCTCTCTCTCTCTCTCACACACACACACACACACACACACAATCCACACATACACATACACATACACATACACATATCTGTGTACATGTTTAACAACTCTTGACAGGAAGCACTAGATGGACTTGAGTTTGCCATTGGCTCAAACACAAGTCAGTGGGGTGCATTACGTGCCGAAATGGGACACCCAGAGCCATTTAATCTCAAATACGTTGCAATAGGAAATGAGGACTGTGGAAAGCAATATTATAGAGGTACACACACACGTTAATCATCAAATATTATTAAACTACTCTTGCAGATAATTATATTGCTTTTTACAACGCAATTAAGGAAAATTATCCGGATATTTCTATTATTTCCAACTGTGATGGATCGTACACAACACTTGATCATCCAGCGGACTTATATGATTTCCATGTGAGATTACTTAACAATAAATCTACTTAATTAACTTATTACTTTTCAGATATACACTTCTGCCAGTACACTGTTCAAGATGAACCATCAGTTTGACAGTATCTCCAGAAACGGTGGACCAAAGGTGCTTGCTCAAACACACACACGCACGCACGCACGCACGCACTTACAAACAAATAAATGTTTTTCAGGCTTTTGTGAGTGAGTATGCGGTTACTGGAAATGATGCTGGTCGTGGTAGTTTGCTTGCCGGGCTTGCAGAAGCAGCGTTTTTACTTGGTTTAGAAGAAATAGGTGATTATTATTATTAATAATATTACTGTCTAATATATGCTATGCTTTAACACAGTGATGTCGTGGAGATGGCAAGTTATGCTCCCTCTTCGTCAACAACAATGACAGGAGGTTACCTCTCTCTCTCTCTCTCTCTCACACACACACACACAATATACAACACAACATACATTTTTGTACAGGTGGAACCCAGATTCTATAGTGTACGATTCATGGCAATCGTATGGTACCCGAGCTACTGGGTACAAAAATTCTTCAAGTACTCCAGTGGAGCAATCTTTTTACCTTCCAATATATCAAGTGACTCTAACATCGACAGTGTAGTAGCTACTGCTGTGCGTTCTTCAGATGGTACCTCCGAGTTCATCCTCGTCAAGGTTAGTTGCATATAAACTTAAGTTGTAACACGCACACACGCACACGCACACACGCACACGCACACACGCGCACACACATTATATATATGTATTGATTTGCAGGCTGTGAACTTCGGCAGTAATGAAGTTACACTTAAGATTAACATTGATGACTCTGGTTGGAATGCTGCCAATGCCACGGCTATGATTATCACGTCCAGTAATCTTATGGATGAAAACTCATTCAGTCAACCACAAAAGGTGTGTATGAAATGTGTGTGTGTGTGTGTGTGTGTGCGTGTCTTCATATATAAATAATAATACCTATTGAAAATGCATTAAACAGGTGGTTCCCAAGATGGCTAACATCTCTTCGACACTGAATAAAATTTTATTACCTGCTCGGAGTTTTATGATATCACTCTCCCAATATCTTCATCAACAAAGCTGTACAGTGACATATAGAAATTTAAGTATATGTAAGATTGTCATAAAATAAATGTATTCTTTAATTTAATTAAAATTCCTTTTTACATTAAAGATTTGTACATATATATATAGATAGATAGATAGAGAGAGGGGATATACACACATGGGAGTTTTCATAAGGGATATTCTAAGATTCGGAAAAGATTCTAGCGAAATTAGGGCTTAGTGCGGGTTATGGAGAAGCTGCTGTACGCAGGTGCGCGATTCGAGTCGATAACCGAGCTGAGAGCAGCCGTGAAGGAATGGGCTGTATCGGAGCGTATAGAGGTAAGTGTGCTGAAATCGAGCAAATCGAGGTACACAGTGTGTTGTGCATCTGAAGGCTGTGCGTGGAGGCTGCACGCATCTCTCGTAGACGGAGGTCCTGCTTGTGCTGTGAAGACAATTGCACCGAAACATACGTGTGGTAGTGTGAAGTCGTGGGGAACAAAGAGGCAACTGCAACATGGTTAGCCAAGAAGTACTCGGAGAAGCTCACGGAGGACGATTTCAAACCCAGAGATCTTGTTAATGCGGTACAGGTGGAGCTCGGTCTGGAGATTTCCTACAGGCTTGCTTGGAATGCCAAACAGATGGCTGTTGCGACTAACCACGGGTTTATGCTCGTCCCGGCTACACCTCGGCCTCCTGGTCGGCCTAAGAAGATACGAGCAGACAAGGATCCTCCGAAACAGAAGCGCCCAGTGAAGTGCTCTAAGTGCAAAGAGAAAGGGCATAACAACCGTACATGTAAGGTCTCAGATGCCATTGAGAATGAACTGCAAGAGGAACAGGTTGGTGCGGATGGATGCTTCCGATTCCTGGTGAAGTGCAACAGGATGAGATATTCCAGCTCGCGCAGGTTGCGGAACAGATGGAAACGCAGCAACAGGATGGGAAGAATGCACGTGAGAACTCAGGGATAAACTTCGAGTGCCTGTGAAGAGGCTCTGCCCATTCTTCACGTATAAGAGGCAGTTTCATGAAACAGCGTGCTGATAGATCCTCACAGAATGAGACGGTTTTATGAAGCAACGGGACAGCAATGAACAGTCCTCTGCACTGGCTTACAAGATGAATGAAGCTAGAATTGGAACAGTTGCGGAAGGTCATCAAGTCTTGCAGGAGCAGGTCCGAACTGAAGGAAGCACGTGAGTATGTGTGGAGATGTGGGCATGGGCAGAGCAGATACTTGTGCAACATGCTGGTGGATATGTATGGTAAGTCGGGAGCATAGAGGATGCCAAGAGGGTCTTCGATTCCACGCACAAGCCCAACACTTTCTTGGAACATCCTCGTCTGTGCATATGCCCGGAACGGGCATCTCCACAAGGCTAAGTGTGCATTCGATGAGATGCCACACAGGGATATTGTGTCATGGAATTCTCTTCTGGGTAGCTTCTCACAAGGCAGAAGACTGGAGGAGTCGAAGAAAGCGTTCGATTTGATGCCAGAACATGACGTCTGTTCGTGGAACTCCATGCTACATGCATATGCTCAGTTGGGGCATCTCGAGCAGGCCAAGACTTTGTTTCAACTTATGCCTGGACCGAACGTGATCTCGCTCAACAGTATGATAACAGTACTTGCGGAGAGTGGTGGCGTTGAACAAGCTGAGGATCTGTTTCACAACATGAGCTCCAGAGATTACATTTCATGGAATACCATCTTCGCAGTGTATGCACAGAAAGGGCATTTGGAGCAGGCAAGGAACGTGTTTGAGAAGATGCCTCAATGGAATGAGTTTTCCTGGACTGGGATGATACAAGGTTACGCACAGAATTCTCAGCTGGAGAATGCGTGGAGTGTGTTTCAGAGAATGCGTATACGTGATTTGATAGCATGGACGTGCATGCTCACTGCATATGCGGAGAATGGCTATCTTGCTCAGGCAGAAGCCATGTTTGAGAAGGTACCTTTGAGGGATCTATAGCATGGTGTGGGATGGTGGGGGCTTATATCAACATTGGGGATCTCACTTCTGCAGGGAGATTGTTTGATATGACTCCAGGGAGGGATGAGCTGTGGTGGAACATGCTAACTGCAGCAAATGCGCAGAATGGGGATTTGCAAAAGGCAGAAAGACTGTACGAAAGGATGCCTCAGTGGGGAGTTGTCTCGTGGAACATCATGGTGGCTGCATATGTGAAGAACGGCCATCTACAGCACTCCAGGTTTGTGTTTGAGAGTATTCCGGAGAGAACCTCGGCATCTTGGAACTGCATTATATCGCTTATGCATTGAATGGATACTCTAGAGAGTCACTGGAGCTCTTCAAGCTCATGATTCTGGAAGGATCAAAGCCGGACGAGTTCACATATATGGGTGTGTTGACCGCATGTACTCACTTGGGACTCCTCAACGAAGGCAGGTGTTACTTTGTATCTATGGGTGGAGAGTTTCATGTGAAGCCAAGTGTTCAGCACTACTGTCATGTGATTGACATGTTGGGAAGAGCTGGGCAGCTCACACGTGCAGATGAGCTTCTTAACAACATGCCGTATATGCCTGACCGCGTCGTTTGGACTAGCCTTCTTGGAGCATGTAAAACTCACGGGGATATCCAGCTTGGAGAGACGGCTGCAGGTATGTTGACAAGTTCTTTCTCAACTCATACCTTGCTAGCTAATCTATATACCACTTAAGTATCTTACTCTCTCTCTCTCACACACACACGCCATATGGTAGGTTAGTGTACATATACTATACAGGTTGACATAGCTCTTGTTGAGAAGGGGCGAAGTCCCTCTTGCTTAATATACAGAATGGGAAATGCTCCCTGGCAGGATGCACATTAAGGAGCTGCAGATGCTTCTTGAAGAGTCTCTCTGAGTTCATACTTCGAATTCCCTGTGCATGTGTACTCTCTCTATGTGCATAGATATCTACAAAGTCGAAGTACTGTTAGTGATCCCTACACAGCAACATATACTCTCTCTCTCTATACACACACACACATGCACTCCATTGGGTGATCCAAATGGAGTTAGAAGCTCCTTGTCGATCTGACTTTCATGGATTGGAGAAGGTTTGAAGATTCTAGCCATTTGAAAGCTGTTAGAAGGATGAGTTTCCAAGAGTTTTTGTCCATTGGGGAGTTGATGAATATGTCTGCGTGCGTGTACACGTTCCTTACAATCAAGCTGTTTGTGCGTGTATGTGTGTGCATCACGTAGGCTATAACAAGATTATTATGGTGTAAAATACTGTTAAAATACATAGTATTATATAGATATGCAATTATTATAATACATAGTATTATATTAAACATATACAACATATGTAAAAGATAATTAATGGTTAAAGTCTTGATTGTGAGATTTTTATAATAAGCAAAGGGAAAATTAATTTGAACATAAGATATCTTTAAATTAAGTGTTGTTCATTATAATTTTAAATCATAGATTAATATAATGGTGAGTGGAATTAGGCCTTACAAATTTATATATCCTAAATTGTTTTTAAATCAAATAATATCTATTCTAATAAAATCTCCCCATGAAAAAACATTTATGATTGTTTATATATAATATATATATATATATATATATTATATAAAATATACTAATTTTAATAATAGAATATGCATGTTATATAATAATCCAAAACTATTCCTACCTTTTAAACTTGTTAAATTTACAATCTATTATAAAATTTAAATGTTTTTAAATCTGTGTTAAAAATATCTAAGAAAAAATCAACTTAAGTCAAATTGTTAAATTCTAATTAAATATAAAAATTAAATTTAAATAGAGTTAATTTGTAATTACCAATTTATACCCACATAGTACTTTGTAATATATAATATTTAAATAATATTTCATAAATGATTATTATATACAATATTAAATATACTTATTTTTATGTACATATATCTAATAATTTAAAAAATAACTTTAATAAGAAAGAATTACAATAATAAACTAACACCATTTTGTAATTAAATTACTCTTTTATAACTGAAAAAAGAATAAGAAAACATAATGTAACTATAGTTTTTATAAATAAGATTTTATTATTTAAATGACTAATTTACAACTATATATCATATATTTTAAATTTACCTTCATTATATGTACAAATAAACAATATATGTATGCATGTATTTAAATTTATTTTCAAATTTGAATTCCTTTATATAAATTTTGGAAAATATATAAATGTCTTTATAACTTTTTTAATCTTTGTAATTAATTGTAAAGTAAACATTTTAATTTATTATAATTTGTATTTATTAGTTATTTATAAGTATTTATAAACACATATATATGTTGCTCTTTAATATAATGTCTTATAAGTAATAATGTTTATATATCTTATATACATGTATGTTTATATGTAGATAAAAATCAATTAATACATGTATATATTTGTGTTTTTTCTTTTTTTTTTACCATGCTTTAATAATATAGCATAGATTTGTTTATTTTATTTTATTTTTAATTATAATTGTAGGTTAGTTAATTTTTTTTTTAGAAAGAATATACTAATTTAGGTAGTCATTAATGAAACTATTAAGATTTTAATTTTAAAAATAACAAGAAGTTTTAAGAAATACTTAATACATTCATGATGGGCATAAATATAAAAACATATAATTTATGCATATATAAAGACTATATAAACATTATTATTTAAATAATACATAGTATTTTCATTGTAAACTATATTATATAAAAAGAAATTAATAATTATAAACTAAATGTTAATGTATAACTAAATTATAATTTTTTTTAAAAAAAAACTACATATCAAAGTTTATCAGGCCAGCGTGACTAATTTTATCAATTGTTATAAAAAGTTTGATTTCTATATGAAATAAAATAATTATTATGAATGTAATATGATGTGTATTAGTATATTTTGAAATTTGTATGCATACACATTTATATAGAAATTTAAATTTTAAATTAATTTAAGATTTATATATATAAGTAAAAGGTATATTCTTAATCATATTTAGATTATTTTATAAACTTATAATAATTATCTTAATTATAGAATTAACCTTATATATATACCTTAATTACTAAAATAATTTACCTATTTACCGTAATTACATTACAATACACATAAGCATAATTATATTTATTATATCCAATATAATATATACAACACATCTCTCTCACACACACAACGCACACACAATAGGCCGAGCACAAGACATAACACGTAAACAGCCTAAAACGACTAAAGACAAACCATCTCTAGCAGTTAATCATCTAGACCATATTGGCGAATGCCCTCCAGTTCAGCAACTTCTTGTGGTGACTATGTTCTTGCCGCGGGTATCTTGAACTTGTTCATCAGCTTAGACATCCCCATTAAACTTGGTCCCAAGTGCCTGCCTTTTCGAGCTCACGGTAACTTGGAATGCTTGCAAAACACTCTCGCCCACATCATTTCTGGTCATCAATCGATCCTCAATCGGGTTACTTGGCCAAATTACCATGTCATACTCCACCATTGAATCATCACCTATCGTCCATACCGACCTTGGCATTCCAAAACTTAATTCTCGTTCCAAAATTGTCCCTCGCCCGGTTGATTTCTCAAACACTTCCCGCCCTCACATGCTTTCTTACGAAAAACCTCCTGTAGTATTCCACAGGCATTCACTGGCAAAGAAGGCAAAGGTTGATTGGATGTAAGACTTAGTTACTAGAATCAAAGCCTCCTGGGGGCCCATTAGTTTGGACCCGCTGCCATGGCCTCATACTCCGATGATGAATCCTCGTGTTGCAACCGTTAGCGACCCTGTAACTGAGGATGAGACTGAAACTGAGGGGACATCACAGGAGGATGGAGAGGATGAAGAACCAGCGTCAGAAGAGGACGATACAAGCACAAATGAGATGGCAATTTAGAATTCTGGAGTTATCCTTGAACGGCCATGCTACATCGAACTCTACCATGTTCACTACGACGGACAGACAGCCGGTTCTGTTACTGGGGAACCCAGGGTGGGAAAGACCGCATTTCTGCTGTACGTGCTGGTGAAACTGAGATGGACAAGGCAGTTACAAAATGTTTGATGTTTCTAATACGCATGAAGCGAACCTGGAATAGCCGACTTGCCGACTCTAAGCTACCAGACGTTCCAGATTTCGTTGGCAAGGCGCTGCTTGCTAGCGCGCCGCTCATGTCAAACTACAAGGAATTTGAAAAGGACGAGGCATGCAAGACATTCTATATGCTGGTGTGGTCGAACGTTGAGCTGTCCCTTCGTGTTCCAAGGAGGTATATGATGATGTAATATATATCCTTATAAATAATTTTAAAAAATATATTTTTGATTTAAATTTTGTCTTAGTTACAAATGATATGGCTTAAGTCATATTGTAACACTTGCGTATACATTACAATTATTTATATATATATATATAGGTTATTTTTATGCATTAAGTATTATATATTATAAATATTTCAATATATAACATATTTAAAAAGAGAATTAAAATTAAAAGTTGTTTAACATGTAGCAATGATCCATTCAAACTATGAGATGATGAATGTAATGTAATACAGGGAATTGTTGGGTATTTATAATTTATAAATTATTCATTCTTTTAATATTTTTATTGTTTTAATATTAAATAGTCTTTAAGAAGTAACTATGCACCTCCTTAAAGATGCCTCGTTGTTATATATATACTACTGTATCAATGACTTCACTGTTACAATATTAAATACTAGTCATTTGCTTAATAAAACGATTATGTTTGCTCCTTATTAATTATTAGTCCTAGGTCATAACTATCACATAGTTCGTTATGATAATACGTAAGTTTATAAATGTGTAATTTACAATGATTTGCACTTTTGATAACTAAAGAAACATGTTTATACATTAATTTATCAATGTAAATAGGAAATTACTTTTTATATAACATTAAGATTTGAATATATAAAGTGGGCATTAATCACTAAAAGGCCTTAAAGAATATTATGAAATAAAAAAAATAAACAAGAGTTGTACATCAAGGATAAGCTTTAATGAGAAATCTTTAATAAAATAATATAATTACATGTATATAAATGTCTCATATATTAAATAATATATTGTGAAAATACATAAGTTGAATGGCACTCTATAATTAATTAAAATTTTACATTTTAAAAAAAAAGTTTGAATTTAATTGTTTTTATAAGATTTTGTATTGGTGTAATAAATAGCATGTTGCATTAATAATTCTTAATGCCTTCATAATGAATAAGTAACTTTCAATTTTAATACTCTATTTCTTTAAGTTATTAAGCATAAAAATCTTTAAACATGTTTAATTTAAAAGTATTTTAATTTATTATTAAGTAAGCAAACAAATAATTCTTTATAAAAATCTCAAATATTTCTTGATATTTATAATTATAAGTTCAATAAAAATTTACACATCTAACACATTTATAATATTTCTAGGATATAATAATTCATTTTTTGTAATAAAATTTATTATAAAATCATAATAAAAATATTTCATGAGCAAGTCATAAATTGTATTCTTCACTATCATCTTAAAAGTGAAGAAAACACATAAAATGGGCATACACATAACAAAATATAGATTTTAAACATGTGTCAAATTTATATTGTTTAATATTAAATATTCAAGTTTATAATTTAAATATCAAAGAATAAATAAATCCAAGAAAGATTATTTTACGTATATGTGCTGTTGTACAGTACAATTTTGTACAAAAGCTAATATAATTTTCTAAAGTTTTCTTTCTTTAATATTTAAAGAAAATATTATCCTTGGCGCTAAAAGTGTCGTTCATGACATTAAAATTCCTCACTAAACTATATGTATTTTGCAAATATTAAGATAATTTATAAATCTATATAATAATGATGAATGATTTATAAATAATAATTAACACTTACAATATGTACTTTTCATTAGTATCATGAAGTTTCTTATACATAGAAGAAGAACAAAAATAATAAAATAGATATTGTGATAATTACTTGTAAAATTTGTTTTTATATCCCTCCCAAATAAGCATATTTTAGGTATCTTCAAATATATAGTATATATAATTTTTAAGCTGGATTTTAGATTTATTAATAGCAAAATCTCATTAGCCCAATGCTTTATGACTTAATATTTAAATATCCTTCAAATCAACCTAACTAAAGCTGTATTGTAGGTTTTATGTATGTTCATATACACAATATATATATATATATATGTGTGTCTACACTTAAACATATATAGGTCAATAAATAAAATATGAATTGGAGAATCAAATCTTATTTATGAATATAAAATAAAAAGAGAAGAAATAAGAGAGAAATTATGTCGAATTAGAATGTTAAAACCTTAACCTTAGTTTTTTTTAATCATTAATACATGTGATTTTGAATTTGAATATGAACCTTGATGTTTAATTTTAATATTTTAAAAAAATATTCTAATGTTGTTATATATTAGTATCAACTTAGTATATGAGTTTTAGTAAAGAGTTTTATTTAGTCAGACAAGCATTGGATCTAAGCTTGTTTGGGTGTAGAACATGAATTGCAATAATGACTTGTTAAACATTATCTAAGTTATTTACAAGTTCTTAAGTGAGTGTAATTATTAAAAGAATAATTGACTCAATCAATAAAGTAATCAAATTTATTTAAAATAATTTAAAATTCAAAATAGCATAAACTTTATATTCGAGTTCACCGTTGAGTTATACAAGTGATAGTGACGGTATAATATAATTTGAAATAGTATTATATGTTAGCTCAAACACAAATGCAAGATGAAAGATAGAGTGGATCTTCACGATTAAAGTAAACTTAAAGACAAAATGCAATTTCTTTAACCTTATTGGTGATTGAAAATCTATTCTTGGCCATCTTATCCTCGTACCTCTCTAGTATTCCCTTCAATATAGTAAAGTAAATCTTGCCAGTCTCCAAGCTCTTTCATCTCCCGGACCCATTCAGAATCTTGCTGGAAGTGCTGATTCCCCATGGGAATCCGTCCCATACCCGCTCACAAAATTTCCCGTCCGGGAGCACAATTTCTCCGCTCAGTTCCATATAGTCCTCCCACTTGTCGCTATCCACGTCGTAAACCTTACAGCTCTTGAGTGCGTTCTTGTTCTCGTCGTGCCCGCTTGACACCCAAGGTAAATGTCACGCACGTGTACACACATATACATATTCCTTTGCATTTGTGTGTTCGGTTATATTCTCCAAAAACCGGTTTGGACTATGTTGATCTAACATATATTTAAGTACTTTTTTCCATATGAGAATCGATTAATATAGCGTTATGTTAATTGGCATCTTCTCAAAAACTCTGGCATAAAGTTAACAAGATCCAAGAGCAGCACATCACCCTCGCATGTGCCTTAGAAACTGAAGCCTTGCCTACTGCCCAATACATAAACCTTCGTCCTTCCTTTCAGGCGTTTTGTGATATGAATGTGCAGCTTCGGCCCACTTGGTAGCGTCCTTCTCACCCACACGGACTTCGTGCCCCTTGAGCTGAAACCTTCTGCAGGACAGCAAGGTCGTCTTCCCAAGTATCTCATCCTGTAGCTTAGATGGTAAGCCACCCATGGCTTGCCATACAGTACCTGCGAAACTAGGCATGCTCGCATAAATCCCCGGCCAGCATAACCCCCACCGCTCTCCTTACACATCGCCACAAAAGCAGGATGTAGAAAATGAGGCGATGAATGGCCAACAGCAGAGCCATCGAAGGTGATGTAGACTGCCGCCGTAGCTCCATAACAATGCAGCCGCGCCAATTCTGATGTCCTCCCTTTAAGCACCTCTCCAACACGCTGCTTGGCCTCTAGAAGAATTCGAGTCTTCCCAACTCCAGCAAGGCCCTCCAGAGTTATGAAGAGGGCCTGCTCTCTGCTAATGCCGCTCGATGCAAAAGCCGTAAAGTTACTGTCAATGATGCCTGCGACCTTTTCCATGAGTATGTCTCGCCCTCTGAACAACAGCTTGAAATCGGAAGGCACATCAGAGAAGGGCACCAAATTCGCTGTAGAAACAATGACAGCAAATCGTTAGGACTTTCCAATGTTTAGAATATCTACTCAAGTAGAACGGGTATCACAGCAACAGCAAGGAATCAAGGGACCAAGCATCCAGTACTTGCGGGCTTTGGCAGAAACAAAGAGCGGGCATCTCAGCAAGACACAAAGGGCGGCTTTAGCAATTGATCAACTTGGTCATTGCTTATTGCCAACCTAATGTTCTCTTCGGTAAAAACAAGCACTCGGGTATTGCCAGAAAGGGATAGCGAGCCGACAAAGAACAGGTACCGACAGAGGCAACAGACAAGTGGCAGCAATAAGATGGGCCAAACACGCCATGGCATGGGAAATGCAACCGACACACACACAAAGCTTTGAAACACCATCGAGCACACTGGCATGAAAGACCACAGGAGCAGGCGCTGGAGGTATAGAACAATGGGAAAACAAGCTTACCAGATCCGCCGATACCACCTCGTATCACTCTGAAGAAAAATTCATCCCCTTTCTTGCAAACATATCCAGAAACTTGAGGACTGATTGCAACCCACGAACGCTGAGGTGTGACTCGAAGACGGCGGACGTCATCCACTTGTTTCACGCCGCTCGCTCGCTTCACGGCCTCGACGGCATCGGCGCCTGCACCTACTCCCGTGCAGATTCCCCTCCTTCGAACAACCTCTTCACTTGCATCCACTTCTTCGTCCGGATTTGCGATGCAGTAGTAAGGAGAACATCCCACTCCTCGTCCATGGCGTCCACGTCCGCCATCGGGAAGATTTAGGGGCTAAAATGATTAGTGACTTTTTAATTTATGTATTTATATTTAACCTCTTAAATTCCTTTTTAAATTTATATTTTTATTGTGTTTGCTCTGTATTATAAACATATGCATTATTACATAAATCTATACGAACCTCTGTATCGTTTATCGCCACACATACCCACACACATTTATATTATGTTCTATGTGATAAGGTCAGCTTTCTAATTATTCAAAATTAGGCCGTGAGGATTCCAGGCCCTAAAATTCACACAAGTCTTGAAGTTGTTGGAGGGCATTCGCCAGTATGGTCATGCTGACTGCTAGAGATGGTTTGTCTGTTTGTCGTTTTAGCTGTTTACTAATATATATATATATATATATGGTATGTACGTGTTATGTTTGTGTTCGGCCTATTGTGTGTGAGAGAGAGTGTGTGTATATATATCTTAGGAAGACGTGCGTAGATTTCTTGTGGATCCTACACCAGTTCGAATTATTATGAAACATGAAGATGTCAATTCGCTGACCAGCTTTTGACGTTTAAATTATTTAATCAAAAAAACATGTGTAAACTGTCTACGTGTGTTTATGTCCCTTCATGTCTCTATAAAAGACACGTACCTGAGTGATAGTCGTGTTGTTTATATATTCATGATAATCCACCAATTCGAACACCATCGATGTTGATAACTCTGCTCCGAGGTAAATAGATGTTTGGTGCAACCATCCACCATAGTACCTACAATAAATTATATAGAGAGAGATCCCATGTGTCTAGTTGTACTTACAATTCCATAAGTAGTTCGAAGCCTCGTGATTTTCCCCAATGAAGACAGTCGTGCATGTGGCTGTTTTGTGGCTAAAATTCCTGCTGTAGCAGTTTTGAGGTAATTTCTCTGTCAAACACTAGTTAAACAAATTCTCTGGTCAATTGCTAGGCAATCTATATATATATATATATTAAATCTGTAGATACCAACTACACTTTTTAGAATCAATTTAGGGTTTTCAAGATTCTTAGGTATATGCTTTAGTGTTATGTCTGCTATTCGTACAGGACTCCAGGAGGGAGTCACACACGAAAGTTATAAGAGAAGTCACGTTCAACCCACTTTTGAAAGGTGCTAGAAGAATACTGAACAAGGTGGTTCAACGTCTACTAAAATTATTGCTTCTGATAATGGAGGCAACACAACTTCTCAAGATTCTATTGTAAAAAAACTGGTAAGGCATTGGAAAAATCATTGGAGTCTAAGCAAAAATGATTCAGGTGTGTATATATATTTGATTCATTTATGTGATTGATCTGACTAATAGATTAGTTTTTAATATTAGGCAATCTAGTCATTTGTTGTGCTATATGTTAAGAGGCAAAGAAGACAAATCATTATATTAAAGGAGGGAGTAGCTGTTAGAGTTTAAATCCGAAGAGTTAATGTGTGGCTAGCCATTCGGCGTTAACACCTTATGTGAATAACGTCGGATGGCCACTTGGCAATCACATGTTGACCCTTGTGTAAATAATGTTAAGTCATTTAATACAACCTTAAAAATCTAATTCAAATTTTAAATAAACATAAATTTGGTTCTACTTAAGTCCCTTAAAATGATTATCTTTTTAACCTTTGATTAGATTTTAGAATCCTACCCCAAAAGATTTATACATGCTCATCTCACTTGGGAGATGTGTTCATACATACTCCCGTGAGAGAGCTAAGGCATTATGACTATCCCTTTGAGGAATCACTCTTATCTAGAATTGCAACTCTTTTTAGGGTGACAAAGGGTACCTTGAACCATGACTAATGGCCAAGTTATATCTTAAACTTATGACTAGTACTTAATGAAACACTAGTGTGCATTGTAGGCAGACACAAGTGTTTTGCTAAGTGTTTAAATTTGGATAACCCTAAGTAAAAACCTTGTAAGTGCCTCATGAAAGGGCTTCTACTAATGAGCTTAGATTGTTCAATTCAAGGAGAAAACCCCCTGCCAAGTGTGCTAATAATAGACCTAGTTACAAGACCTAGCCTTTCTTGAGCTGATGCTCAAGGCTTAACACCTTGATACAAGAATAAGCATGCATGTTTGCTAGAGTATCCAACCCCTCAGCATTAAACCACATGATAACCTCAAAGGGCATGCTTGGGCGTTGTACTGTGTGTTGTATAGCATAGTGTCACATATTCATGTAACATATTTCTAAGATGTGGGCTATCTTGTTATAGCCTCTAACTCATGAGCTACACTTGGTGCCACAAATGTGCCTTGCAAATGTCAACTTTAGAACCCCCTATGTTAGGAATATGGTAAAGAAACCTGTTAATCAAGATTCCACACCCATAGTTGAACAAGGAACAAATGTGCCTTGTTTAACTATGAATTTATTCTTAACTTAACGTGGAATAGGAAGACGTAACCTTTAATCTTTGCAACGTGCACTTTAACAAGACCTTTGAAGCACGGATTCACCAACGTTAATGATAGACTACTCCAAAAGTGGGACATATCCCTATCGTTTAGAAGTTAAGGCGGCACAATAGAGGGTTGTGCCTTAATGACACAATCTAGAACTTGCTTAACTTTCATTACATATAATACTTAATATATGTTCCTGTTTTTCTGTTTTGTAATGTGGGCTAGAATGGAATATCATTCCCAATTGGGATATACTTAGTGTGGTTTAACCTAACAATGGCGTGGGGTTAGGGAAACCCTAGGGTTAAGTCAACCCTGGTGACATATTGAACTCACCAAAACTAACTAGTAACCCGCACTAAGCGGGCATGGTTCTTACAACACCTAGGGCTTGTCAACATATTTCACTAGGTAACCACAATCAACGTCTAAAGTAAAAAATAGTCATAATAAAAATTATGACACACTCCATGCTTTTGAAAATGTCAACATCCTCATTGATAAATAATGCTAATTCCAAGATTAGATAATATTAAAAAAAAAAACCAAAACTAACATATCACTCTATGCAAAGTTAACAAAAGCTTACATAATTTTCATTATCCCCTTGCGTTTTGCCAAGTACTTTACAACTATCGTTCATTGAGTCATAAACTCAGTTGTCGCTTGTGACATGAAGTCATTTAAAGACCTTTGCACGTATGTAAAGTTTATCACATGATGTAGACAACCTTTGCACGTCTGTAAAGTTTATCACATGATGTAAACAACTTTTGCACGTCTGTAAAGTTTATCACATAATGCAGACAACATAATAGTTAATTTTCTTTACTTAACTATAATTTATATTGGAGGCTTCTAGTTAATGTTGACTGCCGACCCCTAGGTTAATAAGAAATAAAGCTTCACTTTTTTCCTTAACAATAAACACAGTTGACAACCCTATCATATAGCGCACAACAAACACTTTAAGTCCATCTCAAATGCTTAACCCAAGGTCTTTGCATTTCCTTATTTTTTAATGGTTCCATATCTCTACATGTTATGGTATTATAGCTTTACATTTTTACATCCTCGGTGTTTCTCATTGCCACTTGTGTAGGGTTTGTTACTATACCTATCTTTTGTTATGTATAGCTACACTAGACTAGGTATGAGACATTTAGAAATCAAGTTCTTTTAGATACAAAAGTCTATTCATAAAACCCTATTCTTTGTAGACAATGTTAATATGGCCAAATGCAATCCAAAGGCGCATGACTATACATATGTATACAATAAGGTCCTCCAACTGAAAATTACTCATCCACTTGGTGTATCATTGACATAAATTCATTCATGATGGAATCAAATTCATGTCAAATCTACTACCAAATGTCATAGCATTATCATTTGCTTTTCACAATTGGCTTTGTATTTCTTTCAATAACATTGACCAGTTTAGGTAATAGATATAAGCTAACATACCCTTTTATTAAACTAGGAAACTCAACCTATATTCTTGTCTCAACTGGCACATTTTTATTGTACTCATTCCCCAAAGAACATAATAACTAGGTTCATTTAATAATTTTTAACTTCTTATCTCACTACGATAAGAGTCTCATTTAACTCATAATATTACACGCCTTTGTAACATTATATTTACTTTCAAATCTCAAATTGATTATGTAAATGTTCCCAACACTATATCAAAGCATTACATTTTCACTAATTCAGAGAATTAGTGTTTTGACAAACACCTTCAAATAATTCATATTTTATAATAGTTACAATTTTGATATTGATACTATTTGAATTAATAACGATCAGCTAACATTCAAATCCTAAATTTATCAACAAATTGTTACATTAACGAATATGATTTTACAATTATATTAATTTATCGAAATGCAAAATTGTAATATGGACATATAACTTAATTGATACAAATTAGAACTTTAGTTTGAAATGAAAATATAATGCTACTTTTGGAATCAGAATAATAATTAATATATTTAACCGATTTAATAAAGATATTATCTTCCACACTAATGTTACAATATACATTGAAGCGCTATACTAACTTCATATTTCAGTTATATGTAATAATTCAGCAAAACTCCCTAAACATACTTAGTAAATCCCCAAGCAATGTATTGAACAACTTTATTTCTAATTAACTTAAAGACCGCGTTTCCAAGCTATAATACTAAGGTACTATATTACCAAAGTGTTAGACTCAAATCCCCTTTTGAATCTTTTATCTCATGATTATGGCCACACATGTGACCATAACTAAGTCTCAATATTGAGTGTTCCAATTTCAATATTCAATAAATATTATACCTACTTTGCAAGTCATTTATAATCATTTTTTCAGAAAATTATTATAAATACTTTCAAAGTTTAAAGTATAAAATATCTTAATAGATAAGATGATAGAAACCTTATATACTCCAACTAAATATCAGATTATATGTTAGGGACGTGGGTCATGATCATTAAAATGGAAGACCATTTTGTTGAGCTATTAACAACAACCAAATCGAACTCAAGAAACACCATTAATTTTGAGTAAAGAAAAGTCCTACTTTTTATATTTTAGAAGACTAAAGATACATACTTTGTATATTATTTGAGTGCCCACATTTGTGACCATGATGCAAAGTTAAGAAAATTAACTTTTTGAATAATTGTATTCACTTCAAGATGAAACGATATCAAAACCAACATCAATAAATTTGTAAATCCCACAAGATACTGACTCTCTGAGGAGTATATGCACTTAAACCTCTAAAATGAATATCTGACTATTTTTGACTATTGACAGCTCCAAACATAACCTATTTGAATTTTAGCAAGTTTCTTACTTAATTTGATAAGCAAAGTTGAGAACCTTAATCGACGCTCTGGTTAACTAAGGAATCACCTTTGTTTAAGAGCTTAGTGCAATCAATGTTACAAATTTTAAATTTAAAAAGTTAACAAAAAAATGCACAAGTGTGCGCTAAACACTTCACTATGCAAGTTTTTTAATACTTAATAAATTAAAAATGTAACATATTTTCTAACATTTTTGTTCTAGTAAGTTACACCATCGCATCGATAGAAATGTAATATTAAATCCCTCTACTACCATAAATTATCATTCTATATACTTATCATGGTCCCACATGTGATAACTCCATAACCAAGTTAATTAAGCTAGTTAACTTGAATATAGGGTGCACATTTACAAGTAAGGTTTGACGTTATACTTATCCAAATCAATAGACTTGAACTTAGTAATTATTTATCCTATGTTACTTGCAGCTAGTGTCATCAAAATATTGAAAACATCAGATACTACATTGCATTTTCAAATCAATTGCTTAACATATTCCTCAAATGTTAATACTCGACTTTCATTGTAACATAACTCCAACACCATAACCTACATCTTGAGTTACATTCTTGAAAACATAAGCTATAGTGAGAACTCATTTACACTTTTGTTATAATGTATGTTCATTTTTAGTTTGAATACGCCCCTCTTTCAAAATCAAAGATACACACACATTCGAACAAAAGTCTTTCCCATTTGAACACTATTGCCGAAACTAATAGTTAAATCTTGATATAAGCCAAAACTCAATCGACATTATCACATCTCAATAAGTGTGTTATTCAAATTTCATACACTCAAAGGAAAAAAGAAAATTTTCAATAACATACAAACTTAACATATCACATGATCCATTTCACAAGATTTAGTTTGTAAATCAAAACAAACAAACTTGTTATCTTGTGAAAGTGTTTGTTAAACTAACATGTGCAAAACATAAGGTAGACAACTTGGACAACCATAAGGTAAAGTAACTTGAACAAATGTAAGGTAAGATATTAACTTGGCATGCAACTTGAAAGTTGTCTTTCGAGTGTTGTCAAGCCACGATCCATGAACAATGAAGAGACCAAGATTTCTAAGAACAAGAAAGCTTGACTCAGGAGTAGGACAGGAACTAAGAACTTAGGAGCAAAACAAAGAGCAGGACAAGGAGCAGGATAGGAACCAGAGCAAGATAGGAACTAGGAGCAAGACAAGAGTAGGAGGCAAAGAGCAAGACAAGAACAAGGAACAAGAATGATCGTAAAATGACTGGTGTTGATACTAACTGATTGTACAACAATTAGGTCGGAGCTTTTATGCTCACAACTCCAAGAGCTAATTTGGTCATGAGCCTAATCTAGTCATGAGCTAAAAATGGTGACCCTTATCCTATAGGCATTATCATGTAGAAATATTTTGTAGGTATATCCTATAGGCATATCCTGTATCCTGTATCTATATCCAGAATCTACATCATGTATCGGGTCGTGATAGCACCTCCTCCCTAAGGACGAGTTCAATGAGTCTTGGGACTTGGTTTAACAGGATAACGCCAAGGAATAGCAACCTTGGACGAAGCATGGAGTAAGTTGGATGCAGGTTCCCAAGTGTAATCGGTAGGCAAATAACCTTTCCAATCCACCAAGTATTGAAGTTGGCGGTGATGAAGATGAGAATCAAGAATGGCTGCAACTTTGTACTCAGGTTCATTGTCAATGACCATAGGAGAGGGAGGAGAAGAAGCATGACCAGGAAGAGAAGAAGCATGACAGGAAGAGAAGAAGGATGATATAGCTCCAACAAAGAGGTGTGAAATACATGATGAAGTTTCACTGTAACGACAACTCAAGTCGAAAAGCTACAGGATTGACCTCCGTCGCAATCTATAAGGGCCCAATCATTGAAAATCCAACTTAGAAGAAGGCTTGTTTGTCATAGTTCTAACCTGATGAGTTGACTACCTGGGTAAAGATTGTGGGATATTGGGCAAAAAAGACCCAAGCGGACCTGGGTCATCATGACCAGGGGCCCTCTCATAAATACCAGTTGGCCCTTTGCCTAGTTGGCATAAGGGAGAGGGAAAGGTTGTGACATTTGGTATCGGAGCGGTCCCGGGTTCGATTCTCATTAGGGGATGAACTTTGAGTAAAGCTCAAGCCACTAAGGTTGGCGCACTTGTCCTTGCCTAACTAAACACATGTGTACAGCCAAGCGGCTCTGTGATCGCCTCTGGCCCGATTGACATGTGATGCGAGTACAGCTTGCGGCTGGGTTGCGAGTCAAGTGTAAGTTGAGCTAAGCGTGAGTAGAAACGCCTCTGGCTGCACCTTCTGGAGGAAGGCATAGTAGCAACCCCTTGAAGTCTGTGGATGAGGGCATCCACTTTCTCAAATGGGTGGAGAGTGTCATAGTGCAAAAAGACCCAAGCGGACCTGGGTCATCATGACTAGGGCCCTCTCATAAATACCAATTGGCCCTTTGCCTAGTTGGCATAAGGGGAGAGGGAAAGGTTGTGACACTGTTGGTGCGAAGATGTTGACGAAGAAGCCACATGAAATCATCAGTCTTGTATGTAGGTGCTGGCTCACGATGAGCATCAGCATGACGTTTGTACTGTTCCTGTGCCTGCTAAAGATGAACTCGGAGATCATCCTGTACCTGACAAAGATGATGGAGATGATCATATACTGCAGGAGCGGAAGAAGGAGAAGCAGGAGGAGTAAAGTCAAAATGTGGATGGTAGCCTGTAAGAGCGAAGAAAGGTGTCTGGCCTGTAGATGCGTGAACGGAGTTGTTGTAGGCAAACTCCGCCATCGGAAGAAGGTCCAACCAGTTGTCCTATTGGTAACTGATGAAACAGCGAGATATTGCTCCAAGGTCTGAATCGTGTGTTCGGACTGCCCATTGGTTTGTGGATGATATCCTGAAGAAAGATCCGCTTTCAATTGTAGACTTCGGAGAAGCTCTCGCCAATACTTGGACATAAATTGTGGGCCTCGATCAGAAACAATGCTCTCAGGAAGTCCATGATGTTGATGTCACAACCGATGCAGGATACAGGATTCCGGATACAGGATACAGGATGCAGGATTTCGGATACAGGATACGGGTTACAGGATATGCCTGCAGGATATTCCTACAGGATATACCTATAGGATATTCCTATAGGATATGCCTATAGGATATGCTACAGGATATGCCTAGAGGATAAGGGACACTATTCTTAGCTCATGACTAGATTAGACTCATGACTAGATTAGCTTGGAGTTGTGAGCATAAAAGCTCCGACCTAATTGTTGTACAATCAGTTACTATCAACACCAGTCATTCTACGATCATTCTTGTTCCTTGTCTTGTCTTGTTCTTGTCTTACTTTTGCCTCCTGCTTCTGTCTTGCTCCATCTTCTTGTTCTATCTTGTTCCTATCTTGTTCCTGGATCCTGTCCTGCACTTTCCTGTCTTGCTCCCGGATCCTATCCTGATCCTGTCCTGCTCTTGGATCCGTCCTGTTCCTGTCTCATTCCTAGTTCCTATCCTCACTCGGTCCTGTTCCTGAGTCAAGCCTTCCTGTTCTTGGAATCCTACTCTCTTCCTGGTTCCTGGATCGTGGCTTGACAATTTGATAGTAACTGCTTTCATAGCTCTTCGTTTCCCAGCTACTTTTTTTCCTTGATTCTTTTCCTTCATTTTTCTCCTTTCTTTCTTTCATAAGATCATGGCTGATTTTGAGCACTTTCACACGAGCACCAAATGTTACTTCATGAGCTGGCCACTTTGCGCCAAGTGGTCACCGATCTGCAAGGCTCCACCCATGCGGCACATGCAGCTGCTGATGCATCCTCCAAGGCTGCTGCGCAGGCTCTCTCTCAGGCATCGGTGGTTCCTTCTTCATCGAACTTTTCTCCGGAGCCGAAGATCAGCATGCCAGAGAAGTTCAGTGGCAACTGTGCCGATTTCCAAGGTTTCCTGAATCAGATCCGGCTCTTGATCCGCATGCAACCACGCCGCTACTTGACGGATGCACAAAAGGTTGGCCTTTTGGCATCCTTACTAAGTGGATCTCCACGAGCTTGGGTTGCTCCCTTGCTGGAGCGTGACGACCCATTGATGGAAGACTTTGAAGGTTTTGTGGCTGCCTTTGAAGCCTGTTTTGGAGATCCCGATAAGTACCGTTCTGCATGCACGAAGTTACGGAAGCTCACACAAGGATCCAGACCAGCTTCCGTTTATGCATCCGAATTTCAGCAATTGTGCACGAAATTCCATGGGACGAGACTGTATTGATCGAACACTTCCGTTTTGGGCTGAGGGATGATGTGAAGGACCTTCTCCTTACATTACGGATGCTCAAACGTTAGCGGAGATCATGCAACAGGCCGTTCGCTGCACAACCGTTTGTTCGAGCGCCGTCAGAAAAATTCCGTCAGCAGTTCCTGCCAACCAATCCTGTAGCCGTAGCACATGTTCCTACGACACCTTCTGGAGCAGTTCCTATGGAGGTTAACAAATCCAAGCGTGGCCCACTTTCAACTGCTGAGAAGCAACGTCGTCGGGGTGAGAACCTATGCTTGTATTGTGGTGCAGCAGGACACAAGGTGGCGGAATGTCCTAATAAAGCCAGAAAGTTCAAGACGCGTGAAGCCGAAGCTGAAGTTCAGTCGAAAACTTCAATGTCCACTTCGTCTAGGAGCCGCGAAGTTGGACGTAGGTGCAGGCTCCATTGGTGCTGCTCATACCATTCCATCACTCAAGTTTCCTGTACACATTCGCCTCAATAACCGAGAGCTCAAGGAGTTTGCCCTGTTAGACACTGGTGCAAATGCATGTTTCATGGATGACACTTTTGCAGCTCAGCATGGCATTCCGGTGGTGAAGTTGAAGCGTGCATTCCTGTAGAGGTGGCCGATGGTCGTTTGATTGCTTCTGGCGCAGTTACCCACGCTACCCACCTCTCTCTTGCAGTCATGGTGCATTCAACTGTTCGATTTCCTTCAACTTGATCAAGACTCGGTCGACTCCCATCATTTTTGGCATGCCATGGTTCGTTGTTGCAAATCCGCAGATCGACTGGAGGTCTAGGACGCTCACGTTTTCCTCTCCAGCAGCCAGGATCAATCCTGTACCTTCTTGCGTGCAGGATACATCTTGGTGTCTGAGGCAGTACAAGCTACAGATTGACCGTGCCTGTTCCTGTACCAGTGTTGAAGACTCTTCCTCGACAGGATTCACCTCATGTCAGTTCCTCAGCACATCCGCAGGTTCTCTCCACTCCTGTAAGTTTGCGATTCCTGTACAGGGTTCTTCCAATCCTGTATCAGTGTCGAAGGTTCCTCCTCAACAGGATCCACCTCCTGTTGGTTTGTCAGCACACTCACAGGCTTCCTCACTCCTGTGCAACCACGGACTTCTGTACAGGATTCTTCCAATCCTGTACACTCGTCAACATCCACACAGGTTTCTCCCAATCCTGCCTCCTTTTGTTACTCTGCTGTTCCACCCCCCAAGATTCCTTCCTCTTTTTCAGTCACAACTCCCTCCTGCTCCTCTCCGAGTTCTTACCACTACCATGCATGAACTTACCACTGATCCTGCTCCTTTCCACCTTTTTGCCTTTCAAGTAACTCCTACATCCTCTTCTACCTTTCCTGTGTCTGACTCTCCTGTTTTCAATCTCCTTCGCTAACTCCTTCTCCTTCTCCTCCTTCTTCTCTACCATCCAAGTACCACGACTTTAAGGACGTTTTTGACAAGCATAAGGCTACAGTTCTTCCTGTTCATAGGTCCTACGACTGTCCTATTGATCTTGCAGAAGGAAAGACTCCACCGTTCGGACCGATTTACGCATTGTCACCCACAGAGTTGGAGGTTCTTCGCTAATACATTGAGGACAACTTGGCATCCGGCTTCATTCGTCACTCAAAGTCCCCTGCAGGAGCGCCTATCTTCTTTGTCAAGAAGAAGGATGGGAGCTTACGTTTGGTTGTGGACTACATGGGCTTGATTTAAGTTACCATTCGGAATCGGTACCCATTACCATTAATCCCGGAATTTCTTGATCGGTTACGAGGAGCAAAGGTGTTCACAAAGATCGACTTACGAGGGGCTTACAACCTTGTACGGATTCGTCTAGGCGATGAGTGAAAGACTGCTTTTCGTACAAGGTATGGACACTTTGAGTACACGGTAATGCCTTTCGGCCTTACCAATGCCCCAGCTGTGTTCCAACACATGGTGAACGACATCTTTCATGACTTCTTGGACCAGTTGTGGTGATCTACCTCGATGACATTTTGATTTCTCCAAGGATCAGGCGGCACATGATAAGCATGTACGATTGGTTCTACAGCGGCTTCGCGAGCATGGCCTGTATGCGAAGTTGGAGAAGTGTTTTTTGGATACGGATTTTGTGGAGTTCTTGGGCTACATCGTCTCTCCTGCTGGCGTTTCCATGGACATGCACAAGGTGAAGACCATCGTGGAGTGGGAGAGGCCCAAGTCTGTACGAGATGTACAATGTTTTCCTTGGCTTTGCAAACTTCTACAGGCGGTTCATACAGGACTTTTCCAAGCGTGTACTTCCACTCATGGAACTCACCAAGTGCACAGAGGTTTTCTCTTGGTCCGACAAGGCGGAACATGCATTCACAACACTCAAGGACACCTTCACGACAGCTCCGATTTAGCACATCCTGATCCTTCTCGTCCTTTCTTCGTTGAGACAGACGCCTCGGATTTTGCAGTAGGATCCGTCCTATCACAAGTTGGAGAAGACAAGTTGCTTCATCCTGTAGCTTTTCACTCTCGTAAGTTCCTTTCGGCGGGAGATCAATTACGAGATTCATGACAAGGAACTCAAGGCCATTATTGATTCGTTCGAGGAGTGGCGGCATTTCCTGGAAGGTGTTGCGCATCATGTACAAGTTCTTACGGATCACAAGAACCTGAAGTACTTTCAAACGGCTCGAGTTCTCAGTCGACGACAGGTTAGGTGGGCAGAGTTCCTATGTCTATAGGCCCGGTTTTCGGAATGGCAAGGCGGACGCATTGTCTAGGCTCTTACCTTGCACCGGTCCCAGGCGATCCTGCATATGACTGTCAAAGACAAGTGTTGTTGGGTCCTGATCGATTCCGGCTTGCGGCACTACAGGTTCATCAAGCTCCAACAGATTCAACACTTCTACAGGACATCCGTTCATAGTTGGCTACAGACAATTTGGCAAGGAATGTGTTCTCACACATCAGTCCTGACATTGTAAGCTCCTCTTCCTCCATTTCCCATTTAGACTACACGCTATTTGCCATACAGGATGGACTCCTGTGCCGGGAAGGTCTCCTGTACGTTCCTGTTGGGTTTGCAGGACTCGTGTGGTACAGGATTGTCATGATACCCCGCTACAAGACATTTCGGTGTGGCCAAGACAGTTGAGTTGGTGACTCGCAAACTATTGGTGGCCTGGGTTGCGAGGTTTTGTGGAAAGGTTTGTACGGAGTTGTGACACCTGCAACAGGTCGAAGATGCCTCGTCATGCACCTTTTGGTCTTCTTCGTCCTCTTCCTGTTCCTTCTGCTCCTTGGAGATCCATTTTTATGGATTTCCTCACAGATCTTCCTCCTTCTCGCGGATTCGATGCAGTTCTTGTGGTAGTTGACCGTTCACCAAACAGGCTCATTTCTTACCATGTAACAAGACTGCTACAGGCCAAACAACTACTGAGTTGGTGATCCGCGAAGTGTTCCGACACCATGGTCTTCCTGAGAGCATTGTTTCTGATCGAGGTCCACAATTCATGTCCAAGTTTTGGCGAGAACTTCTCCGAGTCTACAGGTTAAAGCGGATCTTTCTTCAGGATATCACCCGCAAACTGATGGACAGTCAGAACGCACAATCCAGACCTTGGAGCAATATCTTCGTTGCTTCATCATTACCAACAGGATAATTGGTTGGACCTTCTTCCTATGGCGGAGTTTGCCTAACAACAACTCCATTCACGCATCTACAGGCCAGACACCTTTCTTTACTCTACAGGCCACCATCCACGTTTTGACTTTGCTCCCCCTGCTTCTCCTTCTTCCGCTCCTGCAGTACAGGATCGTCTCCAGCATCTTCGTCAGGTACAGGATGATCTCCAGGTTCATCTTCAGCAGGCACAGGAACGGTACAAGCATCATGCTGTGCTCACCGTCAGCCGGCACCTACATACAAGATTGGTGATCTCGTGTGGCTTTTTCGTCGACACATTCGCACCAACAGGCCTTCTTCTAAGTTGGATTTTTCAACGATTGGGCCCTTACAGGATCGTGGCGGAGGTAAATCCTGTAGCTTTCCGACTCGAGTTACCATCCACGGTGAAACTTCATCCTGTGTTTCACACCTCCTTGTTGGAACCGTATCATCCTTCTTCTCTTCCTGGTCGTGCTTCTTCTCCTCCCCTCCTGTGGTCATTGCTGGTGAACCTGAGTACGAAGTTGCAGCCATTCTTGATTCTCGTCTTCATCGCCGCCAACTTCAATACTTGGTGGATTGGAAAGGTTATTTGCCTACCGATCGCACTTGGGAACCTGCATCCAACTTACTCCATGCTTCTTCCAAAGTCGCTGCCTTTCATCGGCATTATCCTGCTAAACCAAGTCCTAAGACTCGTGGAACTCGTCCTTAGGGAGGAGGTGCTGTCACAACCCGATACAAGATACAGGATTCCGGATACAGGATACAGGATGCAGGATTTCGGATACAGGATACGGGTTACAGGATATGCCTGCAGGATATTCCTATAGGATATACCTATAGGATATTCCTATAGGATATGCTTATAGGATATGCTACAGGATATGCCTAGAGGATAAGGGACACTATTCTTAGCTCATGACTAGATTAGACTCATGACTAGATTAGCTTGGAGTTGTGAGTAAAAAGCTCCGACCTAATTGTTGTACAATCAGTTACTATCAACACCAGTCATTCTACGATTATTCTTGTTCCTTGTTCTTGTCTTGTTCTTGTCTTACTCTTTTGCCTCCTGCTTCTGTCTTGCTACCAGATCCTGTCTTGTTCCTATCTTGTTCCTATCTTGTTCCTATCTTGTTCCTGGATCCTGTCCTGCACTTTCCTGTCTTGCTCCCGGATCCTATCCTGATCCTGTCCTGCTCTTGGATCCGTCATGTTCCTGTCTCATTTCTAGTTCCTATCCTACACTTGGTCCTGTTCCTGAGTCAAGCCTTCCTGTTCTTGGAATCCTACTCTCTTCCTGGTTCCTGGATCGTGGCTTGACAGTTGAAACACTTCGTGGATCACCAACTCAGCAGTTGTCTGGCATGTAGCCGTCTTGTTACATGGTAGGAAATGAGCCTATTTGGTGAAACGGTCAACCACCATAAGAACTGCATCAAACCCACAAGGAGGAAGATTTGTGAGGAAATCCATAGAAATGGATCTCCAAGGAGCAGAAGGAACATGAAGAGACGAAGAAGACCAGAGGGCACGTGACAAGGCATCTTCAATCTGTTGCAGGTGTCACAACTCTGTACAAACCTTTCCACAAAACCTCGCAACCCAGGCCACCAATAATTGCGAGTCACCAACTCAACTGTCTTAGCCACACCAAAATGTTCTGTAACCGTGGTATCATGACAATTATGTATCACACGAGTCCTGTAAACACCAACAGGAACGTACATGAGACCTTCCCAGTACATGAGTCCGTCCTGTATGGCGAATAACCTGTAGTCTGAACGGGAACTAGAGGAAGAGGAACTTGCGATGTCGGGACTAATGTGTGAGAACACATTATTTGCCAAGTCGTTTGTAGTCAACTGCGAACAGATGTCCTGTAGAAGTGTTGAATTTGTTAGAGCCTGATGAACCTGTAATGCCGCAAGCCGGAATCGATCAGGACTTAATAACACTTGCCTTTGACAGTCATATGTAGGATCGCCTGGGGTCGGTGCAAGGTAAGAACGCCTAGATAATGCGTCCGCCTTGCCATTCCGAAAATTGGGCCTGTAGACGATGACCAAGTCAAAACGTGATAGGAATTTCACCCACCTAGCCTGTCGCCAACTGAGAACTCGAGTCGTTTGAAAAAACTCCAAGTTCTTGTGATTCGTAAGGACTTGTACAGGATGTGCAGCACCTTCTAGGAAGTGCCGCCACTCCTCGAATGAATCCACAATGGCCTTGAGTTCCTTGTCATGAATTTTGTAATTGATCTCCGCCGAAAGGAACTTACGAGAGTGAAAGGTTACAGGATGGAGTAACTTGTCTTCAACTTGTGATAAGATAGAGCCTACTGCAAAATCTGAGGCATCTACTTCAATAAAGAAGGGACAAAAAGGATCAGGATGTGCTAAAACTGGAGCTGTCGTGAAGGTGTCCTTGAGTGATGTGAATGCATATTTTGCCTTGTCGAACCAAGAGAAAACTCCTGTGCGCTTGGTGAGTTCCGTGAGGGGCAGTACACGCTTGGAGAAGTTCTGTATGAATCGCCTGTAGAAGTTTGCAAAGCCAAGAAAACATTGGACGTCTTGTACAGACTTGGGCCTCTCCCACTCCACGATAGTCTTCACCTTGTGCACATCCATGGAAATGCCAATAGGAGAGACGATGTAGCCCAAGAACTTCACAGTATCCTTGTTGAAAAAACATTTCTCTAACTTCGTATACATGCCATGCTCGCGAAGCCTCTGTAGAACTAATCGTACATGCTTGTCATGTGCCGCCTGGTCCTTGGAGAAAATCAAAATGTCATCGAGGTAGATCACTACAAACTGGTTGAAGAAGTCACGGAAGATGTCGTTCACCATGTGTTGGAACACAGCTAGGGCATTGGTAAGTGCAAAAGGCATCACCGTGTATTCAAAATGTCTATACCTTGTACGAAAGGCAATCGCCTGGACGAATCCGTACAAGATTGTAGACCCCTCATAAGTTGATCTTTGTGAACACCTTTGCTCCACGTAGCCGATCGAGAAATTTCGGGATCAATGGAAATGGGTACCGGTTCCGGATGGTGACTTAATTCAAACCCCTGTAGTCTGTCAAGCCACGATCCAGGAACCAGGAAGAGAGCAGGATTCCAAGAACAGGAAGGCTTAACTCAGGAGCAGGACCGAGAGCAAGACATGAACTAAGAATAGGAACAGGACGGATCTATGAGCTAGACAGGAACATGATAGGATCTGGGAGCAAGACAGGAAGGCGCAGGACCGGATCCGGGAACAAGACAGGATCCGGGAGCAAGACAGGAGCAGGAGGCAAAAGAGTAAGACAAGAACAAGACAAGAACAAGGAACAAGAATAATCGTAAAATGACTGGTGTTGATAGTAATTGATTGTACAACAATTAAGTCGGAGCTTTTATTGTCAGAGTTTTTACCTGGTGCCACAAAGGCGGCTTGCCAGGTGCCAACCCTGGAATCCCCTCTCTGGAAACCCCACGGAATCTGGTAAAGTAACCCGTATTAGGAACCCAACCCTTAGGAACTTAAACCCTAACTGACCAAGTCCACGAACGAGACTCACCTTGTGAATCAGGATGCACGGACTAGCCGAGTTATAGGTGTTGTTCCTAGCTTGGCGTGGTTGAGGCGGCCGGAGCAAGGCCTCAACCACTAGTTTGCGGAACGTGAACTCGGGCAATACCTTTGAGCTTGCGAGCAGGTTTTCGGACCAAGGAATCTGGCTAACTCCTTGGAAGTGACGTGCCCTTGTCTCAAAGGCAAGATCCTGCCAACGATAAGGATAGTCTAACCCTAGGGTGGGTTGTACCCCTGTCGTGTGGAAGTTTGGGCGGCACAACAGAGGGTTGCACCTTGACGACACAAGCTTAGCTTGCACCGGTAGGAGGTTAACGAGCTCTCTTTTGAACCCAGGAAGCCTCACTACATATACTCTACCTTATTTATGTGACGGACCCCCCCCCCCTGTTTACCTAAATGAGTAAGTGGGCTGGCACAAAATGCCAGCCCTTAGAGAAAATGGTTGTCCTAACCTAACCCTAAACCTAACCCCTAGGGGGGGGTATTAGGGCGTGGGGTTAGGGCAACCCTAGGGTTAGGTCAACCCTAGGGGTGTCCCTAACCCTTTTTGACAAGCTATATTTAAGAAAACCTACGTCAAACGGGGGAGAGTTTCTAGAAGGTAAGTTCTAGCTTCGCCTAGAGTTTCCTGCAAATACCTAATGACACCCGGCCGGACCATCACTAGATACCCAAGTGCACTAAGTGGGCCTGTTTCCTACTACATCTAGGGTTCGTCACACAACTCGGTAGGTAACAACAGTCAAACCCCAAAGTAAAGGGTCGAGTCATAGTAAAAACTATGACACACTCCCCGCCTTTGAAAATGTCAACGTCCTCGTTGACGTCTAACTCCAAGACTAGATAATGTTAGAAAAACTAACCAAAACTAACATAATCACTCTATGCGGAGTCAGCCAAAAGTTCACAAGTTTTATTACCCCCCTTGCATTACGCGAAGCCAAGTACTTCAGAACCGTCGTTCACTGAGTCGTAGACCCAGCTGCCGGAGGCACCACCTGCGACATGAAGTCATTTGGAGACCTTTTGCACGTCTGCAAAGTCTGTCACCCGACGCACACAACACAGTTGGTTAATTTCTTTAGTTAACTAGATATTGGAGGCCTCTAGTTAGTGTTGTTGCCGGCCCCTTGGTTAATAAGAAATAAAGTTCACTTTATTTCTATCATCATTACAACAGTTTGAGACCGCCTCAAACTCATTCACTACCTCCATCGCGTTCTGCAGATTCTCCAATGGTTCCCATGTCGACTCGCATGCCGGGTAACCTTTCCACTTAACAAGATATTCACGTTTACGTTTTCGTCGTCCATGAATGTTCCTCCCTTTAATATCGCCTCAACTTCAAATTCTTTTTCCTCACCAACTAATTCTGGGGCGGACGTAAACTACGATATCTATCCGGATGTTTCTCATCCTTGTGGAATGGCTCGAGTAAATTGACATGAAACACATTGTGTATTCCCAACTCTGGAGGAAGATCTAACCATAAGCCACTTTCCCTACTTGCTTCACCACCTTGTATGGACCTATGTAGTGCGATAGAAACTTCCTCGAAAGAGTCGTTGGAACCTTCAGGTTTTTGGTACTCAACAATACCATATCCCCAACCTGATACTCTACATCCCGTCGATGTTTATCGTACTGCTGACGATACCTTTCCTGTGCTGCAGCCATCGCTTGACGAGCAGCTTCCCATGTTCGATACAATTGTCCCGTGAACTCTGCTACAGATGGAACTCGATTGCTATCGTCTTTCGGTAACACCATACTCTGAGGAATACCACCCTTATTCCCAGTTAACACTTCCATCGGGCTACATCCGATTGCAGTGTGCATCGAGTTATTGTAACATATCTCAGCCATATCTAAGTGTTCAGCCCAATCAAGTTGATCACCTTGAACATAGCATCTGAGATAGTCCTCGACTTGTCGGTTTACCCTCTCCGTCTGACCATCCGTTTGTGGATGATAAGCCGTACTAAACCTCAGCATCGTCCCAAATTGCTTGAACAACGTTCCCCAAAACTTGCCAGTAAATCGAGGATCCCGATCTGAGATCATCGTTTCCGGTAGCCCTCGCACTCTTACGACTTCGTGGAAGAACAACTTTGCTGCTTGTTTTGCATTCACTGTCTCTACAGTTGGAATGAAATGAGCAACCTTTGAAAATCGATCGACCACCACCATAAGAGCATTGAAACCACAAGATTTTGGCAATCCCATGATAAAGTCCAAAGTAACACTTTGAAATGGCCGCTCTGGAATCGGTATACATTGTAACTTCCCAGCTCGTTTTTGCGAACGACTTTTACTTGTTGACATGTGGGGCATGTCTTGACATACTTGGCAACATCGTCTATCATACCCGGCCAATAGAATCCCTGTTTCAACAAAGCCAACGTCTTGTGCCTTCCACCATGCCCTGCCAAAGGAACGTCGTGATGCTCTCTTAATAGCCTCTCCCTCCATGTCCCTTCTGGAACATAGAGTCTCTTTTCTTTATAATAAAGAACTCCATCTCGTACTGCAAAATGGCCTGTTTGAGTGCATCCATTCGACTTTCTATTCCTGCTGGAATATTACCATCTCTTCGTAATTGATGAACTTGTTTCCTCTTTGCCACCAGGCTCAAAGCTTCCTTGGCAAACTTGTCCTGAGGATACGCCGTCACAAATTCATCCACCAAAGTTGACACGGGTGCTGACATAATACGAAGATGACCCTTTCTACTGAGTGCATCAGCTACCACATTGTCCTTTCCCGCCTTATGTCTGATTTCAGGCTGAAATCGTGCCAACTTCTGCTGCCATCTAGCATTTGGTGATAGCTTCGGCTGCGTTTCAAAATACCTTAGAGTTACACTATCTGTCCAAACCACAGTGCCATGACTTGGAAGATAATGACGCCAATACTCCAAGGAAGCAACAATAGCATACATCTCCTTTTCGTGAGTAGGCCATCGAGTTTGCGCGGCATCTAACTTCTTCGAGAAAAGGACACTGGATGTCCTTTTGTTGCAATACACCACCAATTGCAAAGTCGGAAGCGTCACATTCTACTTCAAAGGGATCTTCAAAGATGGGCAACTGCAAAACTGGCTCAGAAGAGATAGCCTCTTTGAGTTTGACGAATGCACGTTGGCACTCTGGAGTCCAATGCCATGGAATGTTTTCGTAAGATCTGTCAATGGGGCCGCTATTTCGAGTAACCCTTTATGAATCTTCGGTAATACCCTGTCAGACCAAGAAATGATCTAACTTCATGCACGTCTTTTAAGTCATCCACTCAGTAATAGCTTGAATTTTCTTTGGGTCCATGGCAACCTCCCCACCTGAGATCAAGTGTCCCAAGAAATCTATCTTGGTTTGACCAAATGCGCACTTGCTTTCTTTAGCATACAACTGGTTCTCTCTCAACCTCTGAAACACTTTTTCTAAGTGTTCCACATGTTCTTCAATTGTCGAACTGAAAATCAGAATGTCATCAATATACACCACACGAACTCGTCTAGATAGTCTCTAAACACATCATCCATCATTGTGCAAAAAGTTGCTGGAGCATTGCACAACCCGAATGGCAAGACTAGAAACTCAAATGATCCATAACGCGTTCGAAAAGCGGTCTTCTCAATGTCATTCTCTGCTACCCGAATCTGATGGTCCAGACCTCAAGTCTATTCTTGAAAAATACTTTGCTTTTGATAGTCTATCAAACAAGTCGTCCACTCGGAAGAGGATACTTTTTTGATAGTTATCGCGTTCAGTGCTCGATAGTCCACACACATTCGCATCGTACCATCCTTTTTCATTACAAACAAGATCGGTGCACCATATGGTGATCGACTAGGTCGAATGTGTCCTCGACCAATCAATTCGTCAGCTGTCTCTTCAATTCTCAACTCTTGAGGATTAACCGATATGGGGCTCTTGCCGGTGGAGACGAACCGGCAAAACCTCTATTCTGTGGTCCACAGCTCGACGTGGAGGTAACTCAGGCGGCAAATCTTCGGTAACACATCCTAAACATGTTCAAGACTTCCAAAATAGGTTCGGGAACAGTTCTTGACCATCTCCTATTTTGACTTCACCAGTATCCAAAACCATTGCAAGAAACACACGTTCCCGATGTCTAACTGCTTACGCAACTGAGTCAAGGTAAGGAACATAGGATTCCAATCCTTATCAGTTAGCGTTTCCATTCTGAGCGTCGTTTTTCTAATGGCTTCTTTATCTGCTGCAAGCGTGATTCGATTATCTCCGGAACCCCTCATTTCGATTACATGTTTATGGAACCATTCCATACCCAGAACAAAGTCAAACCCCGTCATATTCAAGACAACTAAGTCTAGCTTAGCCTTCCAATCTTTGATTTGGACAGGAACTGCCCTTGCTATATTATTAGTATTTTGAGAACCTTTGCCAAAATTGATCTTTATTTCACACATCTTTATTACATCCAAATTCAATCGACGAGCTAGACTAGTCGATATGAAGTTGTATGTTGCTCCAGTATCGATCATCATTCGGACTCGGTCCCCTCGTATCCTTCCTGTCAAATATAGCAAAGGGTCAGTTTTGTCTTGAATAGCGAATAAGGCAGGTTGTGTCTGGCACAACATTACCTCTTCTGACTCATCTTCCGGATCTTCAAGCGTTTCTGGTTCAGCAACTTCCTCTTCTACCATCGCCTTGAAATGTCCTGATTGTTGTGAGGGTGCCGGACACTCTTTAGCAAAATGACCAGGCTTGTTACAATTATAACATTTCACGACCCCGCCTGCGGAACGCGGGGAGCAGACTTTGGAGCCGATCCTTTGGTCTGCTGAGGAGGTGGTAACGCCAATGGTTTCCGAAATCCGGTGGGTCTTGATGTGTCCGAAAACTTGGAACTGCCAACAAAGGGACTTGCACTTCGAATTGATGGCGATTGATCTGGTCGCCTATCAAACCTTCTGAACCCAGACTTTGGAGGAAACCTCCTTTTAGGTTTTGCTTCCTCCCCTTTGTACAAGTCTTCTAACGACATGCCATAAGCAACCTTTTGAGCTGCCTCTTGACATTCCCGATAGCTTGTGGCTTGTACCTTAAGATCTCCCTTCGCGTTTTCTCATTCAAGCTAGCCATGAAGCAACTTCGAGCTTCATCATCGCTCATATTTGGCACCAATCGCCGTACACTTTCGAATCGATAAACGTGGTCCATAGGACTTCCCCGAACTCCCTGTTGACAAAGTGCCAGGTCAGCACGCAATCGCAAACCGAGATCATCCGGCATATACTGCTTTTTGATCTCCTTTTTCATGTGCTTCCAGCTGTTTCGGTATCCACGTTCACCTTCAACAATTCGCCACCAAGTCTTAGCTTCTTCTTTAAGAAACTGCTTGGCACATGCAACCTTTTCTGTCTTTCTCACGGAAGCAGCCTCGAAATAGCTTTCCATATCATACAACCAGTCATCCAAAACCTTGTAATCCTTTGAACCCATGAAATTCGAAGGCTTTACCGGTTTGAATTTACTGGGACCTCCACCAACTACTTCCGTCGAAGAATCTGATTCAGAGGAACCTGACTCTGAGTCATGCTTCTTCTTCTTTTTCCGTGTGTCTGGTTGCGGAACATCTGGCACTGCGTATTCGTTGGAATCCGAACGGCAACATTATCGATTCGGTCATTCAATCCCAAGACATCCCCTCGAAGTTCGTTTAGGGCATCCATCATTATTTCACGCCAACCAGGTCGTCTAGCCCTAGGGGGTCGACCTGGATCAGCTCATCCATCTCCTCATTTTGAGCCTCTGCGACAGCCCTCTCTGCCTCAGGCTCGGTTGCTTTCTTTTGCTCATCGTATTGAACCCTAGTTTCAACACTCGGAGAATATGCTGGAATATTCCCAATGTAAGTTGGAAACACCCTGCACAGGTTGTACACCCACACACATCAGCTTGAACTAGCATAAGACTTTCGGACATACCTAGAATCTCACGCCGACTCACTGAGCAAGTGTTCTCCGAAGTTTGACAACTCACAGGATCAAACTCTCTGCGCAGAATACAGACATGTTAACCAAAGCGATAGAGTAATCAAGAATTTAGAGTTATCTAAACATTGAAACACTCTATGACTTAAGGTAGTCCTACTGACCGCAGAGAACTTGCTCCGATACCAATTGTCAGAGTTTTTACCTGGTGCCACAAAGGCGGCTTGCCAGGTGCCAACCCTGGAATCCCCTCTCTGGAAACCCCACGGAATCTGGTAAAGTAACCCGTATTAGGAACCCAAGCCTTAGGAACTAAACCCTAACTGACAAGTCCACGAACGAGACTCACCTTGTGAATCAGGATGCACAACTAGCCGAGTTTAGGTGTGTTCCTAGCTTGGCGTGGTTGAGGCGGCCGGAGCAAGGCCTCAACCACTAGTTTGCGGAACGTGAACTCGGGCAATACCTTTGAGCTTGCGAGCAGGTTTTCGGACCAAGGAATCTGGCTAACTCCTTGGAAGTGACGTGCCCTTGTCTCAAAGGCAAGATCCTGCCAACGATAAGGATAGTCTAACCCTAGGGTGGGTTGTACCCCTGTCGTGTGGAAGTTTGGGCGGCACAACAGAGGGTTGCACCTTGACGACACAAGCTTAGCTTGCACCGGTAGGAGGTTAACGAGCTCTCTTTTGAACCCAGGAAGCCTCACTACATACTCTACCTTATTTATGTGACGGACCCCCCCCCCCTGTTTACCTAAATGAGTAAGTGGGCTGGCACGGAAATGCCAGCCCTTAGAGAAAATGGTTGTCCTAACCTAACCCTAAACCTAACCCCTAGGGGGGGTATTAGGGCGTGGGGTTAGGGCAACCCTAGGGTTAGGTCAACCCTAGGGGTGTCCCTAACCCTTTTTGACAAGCTATATTTAACGGAAAACCTACGTCAAACCGGGGGAGAGTTTCTAGAAGGTAAGTTCTAGCTTCGCCTAGAGTTTCCTGCAAATACCTAATGACACCCGGCCGGACCATCACCAGATACCCAAGTGCACTAAGGGCCTGTTTCCTACTACATCTAGGGTTCGTCACACAACTCGGTAGGTAACAACAGTCAAACCCCAAAGTAAAGGGTGAGTCATAGTAAAAAACTATGACATTTATGCTCACAACTCCAAGCTAATCTGGTCATGAGTCTAATTTAGTCATGAGTCTAATCTAGTATGAGCTAAGAATGTGTCCCCTTATCCTCTAGGCATATCCTGTAGCATATCCTATAGGCATATCCTATAGGAATATCCTATAGGTATATCCTGTAGGAATATCCTGCAGGCATATCCTGTAACCCGTATCCTGTATCCGAAATCCTGCATCCTGTATCCTGTATCCGGAATCCTGTATCCTGTATCGGGTTGTGACAGCACCTCCTCCCTAAGGACGAGTTCCACGAGTCTTAGGACCTGGTTTAGCAGGATAATGCCGATGGAAGGCAGCAACTTTGGAAGAAGCATGGAGTAAGTTGGATGCAGGTTCCCAAGTGCGATCGGTAGGCAAATAACCTTTCCAATCCACCAAGTATTGAAGTTGGCGGCGATGAAGACGAGAATCAAGGATGGCTGCAACTTCGTACTCAGGTTCACCAGCAATGACCACAGGAGGGGGAGGAGAAGAAGCACGACCAGGAAGAGAAGAAGGATGATACGGCTCCAACAAGGAGGTGTGAAACACAGGATGAAGTTTCACCGTGGATGGTAACTCGAGTCGGAAAGCTACAGGATTTACCTCCGCCACGATCCTGTAAGGGCCCAATCGTTGAAAATCCAACTTAGAAGAAGGCCTGTTGGTGCGAATGTGTCGACGAAGAAGCCACACGAGATCACCAATCTTGTATGCAGGTGCCGGCTGACGGTGAGCATCAGCATGATGCTTGTACCTTTCCTGGTGCCTGCTGAAGATGAACCTGGAGATCATCCTGTACCTGACGAAGATGCTGGAGACGATCCTGTACTGCAGGAGCGGAAGAAGGAGAAGCAGGGAGCAAAGTCAAAACGTGGATGGTGGCCTGTAAGAGCAAAGAAAGGTGTCTGGCCTGTAGATGCGTGAATGGAGTTGTTGTAGGCAAACTCCGCCATAGGAAGAAGGTCCAACCAATTATCCTGTTGGTAACTGATGAAGCAACGAAGATATTGCTCCAAGGTCTGAATTGTGCGTTCTGACTGCCATCAGTTTGCGGGTGATATCCTGAAGAAAGATCCGCTTTAACCTGTAGACTCCGAAGAAGCTCTCGCCAAAACTTGGACATGAATTGTGGACCTCGATCGGAAACAATGCTCTCAGGAAGACCATGATGTCGGAACACTCGCGGATCACCAACTCAGCAGTTGTCTGACCTGTAGCTGTCTTGTTGCAGGGTAGGAAATGAGCCTGCTTGGTGAAACGGTCAACCACCACAAGAACTGCATCGAATCCACGAGAAGGAGGAAGATCTGTGAGGAAATCCATAGAAATGGATCTCCAAGGAGCAGAAGGAACAGGAAGAGGACGAAGAAGACCAGAGGTGCATGACGAGGCATCTTCGACCTGTTGCAGGTGTCACAACTCCGTACAAACCTTTCCACAAAACCTCGCAACCCAGGCCACCAATAGTTGCGAGTCACCAACTCAACTGTCTTGGCCACACCAAAATGTCCTGTAGCCGGGGTATCATGACAATCCTGTACCACACGAGTCCTGCAAACACCAACAGGAACGTACAGGAGACCTTCCCGGTACAGGAGTCCATCCTGTATGGTGAACAGGTTGTAGTCTGACGGGAACTGGAGGAAGAGGAACTTGCAACGTCAGGATGAATGTGTGAGAACACATTCTTTGCCAAGTCGTCTGTAGCCAACTGCGAACGGATGTCCTGTAGGAGTGTTGAATTGCTGGAGCCTGATGAACCTGTAGTGCCGCAAGCCGGAATCGATCAGGACCCAACAACACTTGCCTTTGACAGTCAATGCAGGATCGCCCGGGCTTGGTGCAAGGTAAGAGCGCCTAGACAATGCGTCCGCCTTGCCATTCCGAAAACCGGGCCTGAGACATGACGGAACTCTGCCCACCTAGCCTGTCGCCGACTGAGAACTCGAGCCGTTTGAAAGTACTCCAGGTTCTTGTGATCCGTAAGAACTTGTACAGGATGTGCAGCACCTTCCAGGAAATGCCGCCACTCCTCAAACGAATCCACAATGGCCTTGAGTTCCTTGTCATGAATCTCGTAATTGATCTCCGCCGAAAGGAACTTACGAGAGTGAAAAGCTACAGGATGAAGCAACTTGTCTTCTCCAACTTGTGATAGGACGGATCCTACTGCAAAATCCGAGGCATCTGCTTCAACGAAGAAAGGACGAGAAGGATCAGGATGTGCTAAAATCGGAGCTGTCGTGAAGGTGTCCTTGAGTGTTGTGAATGCATGTTCCGCCTTGTCGGACCAAGAGAAAACCTCTGTGCGCTTGGTGAGTTCCGTGAGTGGAAGTACACGCTTGGAGAAGTCCTGTATGAACCGCCTGTAGAAGTTTGCAAAGCCAAGGAAACATTGTACATCTCGTACAGACTTGGGCCTCTCCCACTCCACGATGGTCTTCACCTTGTGCATGTCCATGGAAACGCCAGCAGGAGAGACGATGTAGCCCAAGAACTCCACAGAATCCCTATCGAAAAAACACTTCTCCAACTTCGCATACAGGCCATGCTCGCGAAGCCGCTGTAGAACCAATCGTACATGCTTGTCATGTGCCGCCTGGTCCTTGGAGAAAATCAAAATGTCGTCGAGGTAGATCACCACAAACTGGTCCAAGAAGTCACGAAAGATGTCGTTCACCATGTGTTGGAACACGGCTGGGGCATTGGTAAGGCCGAAAGGCATCACCGTGTACTCGAAGTGTCCATACCTTGTACGAAAGGCAGTCTTCCACTCATCGCCTGGACGAATCCGTACAAGGTTGTAGGCCCCTCGTAAGTCGATCTTCGTGAACACCTTTGCTCCTCGCAGCCGATCGAGAAGTTCCGGGATCAATGGCAACGGGTACCGATTCCGAATGGTACTTGATTCAAACCCCTGTAGTCCACAACCAAACGTAAGCTCCCATCCTTCTTCTTGACAAAGAAGATAGGCGCTCCTGCAGGGGACTTTGAGTGACGAATGAAGCCGGATGCCAAGTTGTCCTCGATGTACTACGAAGAACCTCCAACTCTGTGGGTGACAATGCGTAAATCGGTCCGAACGGTGGAGTCTTTCCTTCTGCAAGATCAATAGGACAGTCGTAGGACCTGTGAACAGGAAGAACTGTAGCCTTGTGCTTGTCAAAAACGTCCTTAAAGTCGTGGTACTTGGATGGTAGAGAAGAAGGAGGAGAAGGAGAAGGAGTAGGAAGGAGATTGAAAAACAGGAGAGTCAGACACAGGAAAGGTAGAAGAGGACGTAGGAGTTACTTGAAAGGCAAAAAGGTGGAAAGGAGCAGGATCAGTGGTAAGTTCATGCATGGTAGTGGTAAGAACTCGGAGAGGAGAAGGAGGGAGCTGTGACTGAAAAAGAGGAAGGATCTTGGGGGTGGAACAGAGCAAGTAACAAAAGAGGCAGGATTGGGAGAAACCTGTGTGGATGTTGACGAGTGTACAGGATTGGAAGAATCCTGTACAGAAGTCCGTGGTTGCACAGGAGTGAGGGAAGCCTGTGAGTGTGCTGACGAACCAACAGGAGGTGGATCCTGTTGAGGAGGAACCTTCGACACTGATACAGGATTGGAAGAACCCTGTACAGGAATCCGCAAACTTACAGGAGTGGAGAGAACCTGCGGATGTGCTGAGGAACTGACATGAGGTGAATCCTGTCGAGGAGGAGTCTTCAACACTGGTACAAACAGGACGGTCAATCCTGTAGCTTGTACTGCCTCAGACACCAAGGATGTATCCTGCACGCAGGAAGGTACAGGATTGATCCTGGCTGCTGGAGAGGAAAACGTGAGCGTCCTAGACCTCCAGTCGATCTGCGGATTTGCAACAACGAACCATGGCATGCCAAAAATGATGGGAGTCGACCGAGTCTTGATCAAGTTGAAGGAAATCGAACAGTTGAATGCCCATGACTGCAAGAGAGAGGTGTGGTAGCGTGGGTAACTGCGCCAGAAGCAATCAAACGACCATCGGCCACCTCTACAGGAACTGCACGCTTCAACTTCACCACCGGAATGCCATGCTGAGCTGCAAAAGTGTCATCCATGAAACATGCATTTGCACCAGTGTCTAACAGGGCAAACTCCTTGAGCTCTCGATTATTGAGGCGAATGTGTACAGGAAACTTGAGTGATGGAATGGTATGAGCAGCACCAATGGAGCCTGCACCTACGTCCAACTTCGCGGCTCCTAGACGAAGTGGACATTGAAGTTTTCCGACTGAACTTCAGCTTCGGCTTCACGCGTCTTGAACTTCTGGCTTTATTAGGACATTCCGCCACCTTGTGTCCTGCTGCACCACAATACAAGCATAGGTTCTCACCCGACGACGTTGCTTCTCAGCAGTTGAAAGTGGGCCACGCTTGGATTTGTTAACCTCCATAGGAACTGCTCCAGAAGGTGTCGTAGGAACATGTGCTACGGCTACAGGATTGGTTGGCAGGAACTGCTGACGGAATTTTTCCTGACGGCGCTCGAACAAACGGTTGTCGCAGCGAACGGCCTGTTGCATGATCTCCGCTAACGTTTGAGCATCCGGTAACGTAAGGAGAAGGTCCTTCACATCATCCCTCAGCCCAAAACGGAAGTGTTCGATCAATGCAGTCTCGTCCCATGGAATGTTCGTGCACAATTGCTGAAATTCGGATGCATAAACGGAAGCTGGTCTGGATCCTTGTGTGAGCTTCCGTAACTTCGTGCATGCAGAACGGTACTTATCAGGATCTCCAAAACAGGCTTCAAAGGCAGCCACGAAACCTTCAAAGTCTTCCATCAATGGGTCGTCACGCTCCAGCAAGGGAGCAACCCAAGCTCGTGGAGATCCACTTAGTAAGGATGCCAAAAGGCCAACCTTTTGTGCATCCGTCGAGTAGCGGCGTGGTTGCATGCGGATCAAGAGCCGGATCTGATTCAGGAAACCTTGGAAATCGGCACGGTTGCCACTGAACTTCTCTGGCATGCTGATCTTCGGCTCCGAGAAAAGTTCGATGAAGAAGGAACCACCGATGCCTGAGAGAGAGCCTGCGCAGCAGCCTTGGAGGATGCATCAGCAGCTGCATGTGCCGCATGGTGGAGCCTTGCAGATCGGTGACCACTTGGCGCAAAGTGGCCAGCTCATGAAGCAACATTTGGTGCTCGCGTTGAAAGTGCTCAAAATCAGCCATGATCTATGAAAGAAAGAAAGGAGAAAAAGAAGGAAAAGAATCAAGGAAAAAAAAGTAGCTGGAAACGAGAGCTATGAAAGCAGTTACTATCAAACTGTCAAGCCACGATCCAGGAACCAGGAAGAGAGCAGGATTCCAGAACAGGAAGGCTTGACTCAGGAACAGGACCGAGAGCAACAGGAACTAGGAATAGGAACAGGACGGATCCAGGAGCAACAGGAACAGGATAGGATCCGGGAGCAAGACAGGAAGCGCAGGACGGATCCAGGAACAAGATAGGAACAGACAGGATCCGGAGCAAGACAGGACAGGAGGCAAGAGAAGACAAGAAAAGACAAGACAAGAACAAGAATATCGTAGAATGACTGGTGTTGATAGTAACTGATTGTACAACAATTAGGTCGGAGCTTTTATGCTCACAACTCCAAGCTAATCTAGTCATGAGTCTAATCTAGTCATGAGCTAAGAATAGTGTCCCTTATCCTCTAGGCATATCCTGTAGCATATCCTATGTATCCTGTATCCGGAATCCTGTATCCTGCATCGGGTTTGTGACATAGTCCACAACTAAGCGCAAACTCCCATCTTTCTTCTTGATAAAGAAAATAGGTGCTCCTGCAGGGGACTTTGAGTGACGGATGAAGCCGAAATGCCAAGTTGTTCTCGATGTATGGCGAAGAACCTTCAATTCTGTAGGTGATAGTGCATAAATTGGTTCGAACGGTGGAGTCTTCCCTTTCGCAAGATCGATAAGACAGTTGTAGAATCTGTGAATAGGAAGAATTGCAGCCTTGTGCTTGTCAAAAACGTCCTGAAAGGAGTGATACTTGGATGGCAGGGAAGAAGCAAGAGAATGAGAAGGAGAAGGAGATTGAAAAACGGGAGAGTCAGATATAGAAAAGGTAGAAGAGGACGTAGGAGTTACTTGAAAAGCAAAGAGATGAAAAGGAGTAGGATCAGTGGCAAGTTCATGCATAGTAATGGTAAGAACTTGGAGAGAAGAAGGAGGGAGCTGTGACTGAAAAAGAAGAAGGATCTTGGGGGGTGGAACAGAAAAGGAGGCAGGATTGGGAAAAACTTATGCGGATGTTGACAAGTGTACAGGATTGGAAGAATCCTGTACAGAAGTCTGTGGATGCACAGGGGTGAGGAGAGCCTGCGAGTGTGTTGATGAACCAATAGGAGGTGGATCCTGTTGAGGAGGAACTTCGACACTGATACAGGATTGGAAGAACCCTGTACAAAAATCCGTGAACTTACAGGTGTGGAGAGAACCTGCGGATGTGTTGACGGACTGATAGGAGGTGAATCCTGTTGAGGAGGAGTCTTCAACACTGATACAAGAACAGGCACGATCAATCCTGTAGCTTGTATTGCCTCAAACACTAAGGATGTATCTTGCACGCTGGAAGGTACATGATTTATCCTGACTACCGGAGAGGAAAATGTGAGCGTCCTAGACCTCTAGTCAATCTGAGGATTTGCAACAACGAACCATGGCATGCCCAAAATGATGGGAGTCGATCGAGTCTTGATCAAGTTGAAGGAAATTGAACAGTTGAATGCGCCATGACTGCAGAGAGAGGTTTGGTAGCATAGGTAACTACGCCAAAAGCAATCAGACGACTATCAACCACCTTTACAAGAACTACACGCTTCAACTTCACCACCGAAATGCCATGTTGAGTTGCAAAAGTGTAATCCATGAAGCATGCATTTGCACTAGTGTCTAATAGGGCAAACTCCTTGAGCTCTCGATTATTGAGGCGAATGTGTATAGGAAACTTAAGTGATGAAATGGTATGAGCAGCACCAATAGAGCCTGCACTTACGTCCAACTTCACGGCTCCTAGACGAAGTGGACATTGAAATTTTCCGACTAAACTTTCAGCTTCAACTTCACGCGTCTTAAACTTTCTGGCTTTAACAGGACATTCCGCCACCTTGTGTCCTGCTTCACCACAATACAAGCATAGGTTTGCATTATGACGACGTTGCTTCTCAGCTGCGGAAAGTGAGCCACGCTTATATTTCTCAACCTCCATAGGAACTACTCTAGAAGGTGTTGCAGGAACATGTACTATAGCTGTAGGATTGGTTTGTAGGAACTGCTGACGGGATTTTTTCTGATGACGCTCAAACAAATGGTTGTCGCAGCGAATGGCCTGTTGCATGATCTCCGTTAATGTTTGAGCATCCGGTAACGTAAGGAGAAGGTCCTTCACGTCATCCCTCAACCCAAAACAGAAATGTTCGATTAATGCAGTCTCGTCCCATGAAATGTTTGTGCAAAGTTACTGAAATTAGGATGCATAGACAGACGCTGGTCGGGATCCTTGTGTGAGCTTGTGTAACTTCGTGCATGCGGAACGGTACTTGTTGGGATCTCCAACCAGGCTTCAAAGGCAGCCACAAATCCTTCAAAGGCCTTCATCAATGGGTCGTCACGCTCTAGCAAAGGGGCAACCCAAGCCCGTAGAGATCCAACTAGTAAGGATGCCAAAAAAGCCAACCTTTTGTGCATCAGTTGAGTAGCAGCGTGGTTACATGTCGATCAAAAGCCTGATCTGATTTAGGAACCCTTGGAAATTGGTGCGATTGCCGCTGAACTTTTCTGACATGCTAATCTTCGGCTCCGAAGAAGTGTTTGATGGAAAGGAAATCATGAATGCTTGAGAGAGAGCCTGCGCAGCAGCCTTGGAGGATGTATCAGCAGCTGCATGCGCTGTATTGGTGGAGCCTTTCAGATTTGTGACCACTTGGCGTAAAGTGGCCAGCTCATGAAGTAACATTTGGTGCTCCCTTTGAAATTGCTCAAAATCGGCCCTGATTTATGAAAGAAAAAAGGAGGAAAACGAAGGACAAGAATCAAGGAAAAGAAAAAGTAGTTGGAAATCTAAAAGTTATGAAAGGAGTTACTATTAAACTATCAAGCCACGATCTAGGAACAATGAAAAGAGTAGGATTTCCGAGAACAAGAAAGCTTGACTCAGGAGCAAGACAGAAATTAGGAACTCAGGAGCAGAATAGGAACCGGAGTAGGATAGGAACTAGGAGCAAGACAAGAGCAGGAGGCAAAGAGCAAGATAAGAACAAGACAAGAACAAAGAACAAGAATGATTGTAGAATGACTGGTGTTGATAATAACTGATTGTACAATAATTAAGTCGGAGCTTTTTATGCTCACAACTCTAAGAGCTAATCTGGTCATGAGCTAAAAATGGTGACCCTTATCCTCTAGACATATCCTGTAGGAATCATGTAGGCATATCATTTAGGAATATCTTGTAGGAATATTCCGTAGGTATATCCTATAGGCATATCATGTATCATGTATCCTGTATCCGGAATCCTGCATCCTGTAGCGGGTTGTGACAAGTGTTACTTTTGACATTAGAGTTCAGAACCCACACCCACTTACCAAGTAGGTGTTCTTTAAAGAGTTTTACATCTCATGACCAACTCTTCATGTAGAATTTATGTGTTAACTGAAAAGTGATAGAGTACTTCAAGAATTTTAAACTAACTAAACTGTAAAACACACTAAACTTTAAGCAGTCCTACTAACTATAGAGGATAGGCTCCGCTACCAATTGTTAAAGTTTAAACCCAAAGGGCCAACATTGTCAAGCGGTCATTCGGCATTAACACCATGTGTGAGCAATGCTAAGTTTTTCAAGATGACCTTAAAAGTCTGACTTAAATGTCTAAATAGGCATGAGTCTTAGGGTAGGCCTACCCTAAGTTTCTTAAATGACTATCTCCCAACCTTATAGGATAACTTAAGTAGACTTTAAGATTTTACCTTAAGAGACCTAGACAAGTTCATGCCCTAACCTCATTAAAGAGAAGTATCTCACATACCCCGTGAGAAAGATCAAATGTGGCTTGTAGATGTTAACTCTAGAGCCCCCTATGTGAACTCTTAAAAACATGGTAAAAAGGACATGTCAGCCAAGATTCCACACCCATAATTGGACAAATGAACATTGTAAGTAAAATGGGAATATAAAAAAAAATAATTAATACTTACATATTAATTTTAATATTTTAAACATACATTAAAATATTATTTTCTTTAAACCTATATTATTCTAAAACTTATTTCTTTATATTAAAAAATGCCAATTACTTAGTTATGAGTGCTACTCTTATCTTAATGTGGAGGAGGAGGCTGGAGACATGCTTTAACTTATAACCTTTGCAACGTGCACTTCAACAAGACCTTCTACGCACAAATTCACCAACATTAAAGGTAGGATACCCCGAAAGTGGGACGTACCCCTATCGTTTAGAAGTTGAGGCAGTATAATAAAGGGTTGTAACTTGACAACAAAGTTAGAGTTTGCACCGGTAGAAAAATAATAAGCTTAATCATGAATCTATTAACTTTCACTACATATACTACTTAATAAATGTGACAAAGCCCCCCCTCCCCATTTTTTTCCATGTTTTGTAAAATGGGCTAGCAATGGAATATCATTTTCAATAAGAATATATTTGGTTAGTTTTAACCTAATGACTCATCGACCCCTAAACCCTAAATCAAGGGGGTTAAGTCAACCCTAGGGTTAGATAAATCCTAAGGGTGTTTCTACCCATATTTGATATGTTGAACTCACCAAAACTAATTAATAACCCAATTAGGACACAAAAAATGAAGATAATTTTTTTTTTAAATAGAAGTGCTAGCTTCACTTAGAGTTTCTTGCAAATACTTAACGACACTTGGCCGGACCATCACTAGGAAAGCAAATGCACTCAATGGGGCTATTTTTTACAATACCTAGGCTTGTCAACATAGTTCAGTAAGTCACCATAGTCAATGTCCAAAGAAAAAGAAGTCATAATAAAAACTATAACAACAACAATTTTTAGATTTCTACTTTGAATGACCATCTTCATACTGCTGGCACAAAGATGCTTAGATTATTTACAATGGCAATTGACTGAGAAGACAACAAAAGAAGGGCCCACGATATTGCTTAGTACAAATTGTTGGATCAACAACAAGAAAGGATTCTTTAGTTGATGAAGTTGGAGTAGCGGCCCCTTCTAGAGTTTCAATCTATTATCATCACCATGTTAAAAATTAGAACTCGAGCTTCAGTCTGAAGTAATGTGGTTTAAAACTTCTTAAGCAATTGAATTTGTTAGCAATGTCGCACAAACAATGTCAAGAATGTTAGAATCTATTGGAACTTACAAGACTCAATAACCATTAACTTTAGCCATTGACATGTCATTGTTAGTCAAATGCCAAGTCACCAAGACGAGGAGCCATGTAGGACCATTGGGATACAGCATTTGCTTTACGCTGTTGCAAACATGGTTGATATGTGATGACAAAGTTAAACCATGTTAAGAACTAAGCCCAACGAAACTGATAATAACTCAAAACTCGTGCTAACTAGAAGTACATGAGATTGTTGTGGTTGTTGTAGAATATTATTTGATGTGGTGAACCCTTCAAGAAGTACCTCCATTATTCAATGAATCCATAATAACCAAAAGCTCTTTGTTATGTACCTCATAATTGATTTTTGATGTGAGAAACTTATGGGATTAAAATGCTACTAGGTGGAGTTGATCATATTCATTGACTTGTGACAAAATGCTACCCAATGCAAAGTTCAATGCATCAACCTCAATGACAAAAGGCATATCAAGATTCGAATGAACTAATATCAGAGGGAGGTGAAGGCTTGCTTCAAGGTGTCTAAGGCAAATTCCGCCTTCGGTGTCCACATGAATGGTTTGTCCTTTTGTGCGAGTTTGGTAAGTGGTAGTACGATTTTGGAATTATCCTTGATGCACTTGCGATAAAAGTTAAGAAAGCCAATGAACATTGAACATCTTGTACAAACCATGGGACACATCAATTTAACATCGTTCTCACATTAGCAAGATCTATTAAAACTCATTTGATGTACCCCATGAACTTTACATGGTCTTGTTCAAAACTACACTTTTTGAGCTTGACATAAAGGCCATGGTCCCATATATTTTACAATACATGCTAGACATGCTCCTCATGTTGATATATGAGATGTCATCAAGGTATATATCAAGAAATTCACAGAAAATATCATTGGCCATATGTTGAAAGACATTTGGTGCATTGGTGAGATCAAATGGTATCACCTTGTACTTGAAATGTTCTTATTGCGTGCAAAATGTAGTCTTCCATTCGTCCCCTGGGCAGATCTTGACTAAGTTATATGTACCTCAAAGGTCAATCATGGTAAAGTACTTGGCTTTGACAAGGTGCCCCAACAGACTTGAAATCAATGGTAAAGGATTTGGTTTTGTAATGTTACTTTGTTAAGTCCACAATAATCCACTATCGAACGCAATGAACCATCTTTTTTTTTTACAAAGAAGATAGGTGCACTAGCAAGAGATTTCGAGTATTGAATGAATATAGTGGAAAGGTTCCCTCAATTATACCCACAAAACCTCAAGTTTTGCTGAAGAAAACCCATAAATTGGACCCCAAGGGGCTGAGCACCTTCCACCAAGTCAATGGATCAATTGTATGATTGGTGTTTTAGGAGCTTATTGGTCTTGATCTTGTCAAAGACATCAACAAACTTGATGTACTTTGCTGGTAACTGGATTGAAGACTTATTTGAGTTGGATTTGGGTGTTGGAGTGATGGATATGCAACAACTGATGAAGGATCCCGTTTACCTTCTTGGATGAATTTGTTTAACAAGATACTGCATACTCACAAGGACCCCAAAGCTAAGTTTGGATAATTTGAAACTTTACCTCCCTTGACAGACTGAAACACTACTTGCACCAATCAATGATTGGATTGTGCATCTCAAACCATGGTGTACTAAGGATTTTGAACCCATGCCACATATTTTTTGATACATCAATAATAACCTCTTGTTCCTTGAGCTGGGCACTCAATGGAATGTACTTGGGATTATTGATTATGTTGAAAGCGATCTTGCAAAAAGTATCTCCTAAGGTCACTTGGATAGGCTTAAACTCCTTAACAACAACACCTAATGCCACAAGCTGGAATCCACGATAGAGACAGAAACTTGGTATGAGAGTTTCTTTAAGAAAATAAAGTGTCAACATGCAAAGGCAATTCATGAAACAAGCATTGGCTCTAGAGTCCAATAGAGTCAATGTTACAATCTTGCAACCCCTGGCCATGCAAAGCTCAACTTGTGTCACAAATGACTTACCAACTCGAGGAGACCTAATGAAGTCAATTATTTACATGGACTCTTCATGCTTGGGATTATGACTCGTATTTTGGCTAGACCTATTCATTTAATTCCTCATCCAACTTACTAAGGACTTCAAAAACTATTGCTTCTGCTCAGCTCTCAGTGCAAACATGGTTAATCATGATGGGCTGAGGACTCGTGGGATGAATGTGGTTGACCATGCACCTTGGCTTGTTCGGGTAGTTGATTGTAATGTGACTAAGACCATTGTAGTACAAACACAAACCATTGGTCCTACAACGTTGCTTCTCAACTACAATCAATGGTCCTCAACGTCAAGTTTGGGCTACATCACACTCCATGGGAACTAGACCTTCAGTTAGAACTTGACCAAGAGCATGGGTTACCATTGGTATGATTGGTGGTGAAGCTATTGCTACTACATATGTATACTCCCTCAGATGGGGTGCTTGGAGCCACTCCAAACAATGCTTGAATAGTCAATTATCACACTGTATTGCCCAACTGATAATTTCAATGAGAGATTTTGGCTTGTCATGGAATGTGATGAGGAGGCTCTTAACATTGTTGTGTAATCCTTGTCAGAATTCATCCATCAGGACTTCCTCATCCCATGCTATATCGCATGTCAAAAGACGGAACTTACCTTGGGTGAGTCATCGTACCTTGTTTATTATTGTTTGAATGCTATCAGTGTTACCAAAACAGTTTTTTGAATTTCTTGATGAACTCCTCAAAATTTCCTAGAAAGGGAGAATTATTTTCCAAAAGGGGAGCAAACCACGCTCATGTGGTGCCTATGAGTAATAAATTGACCAAACTCACTTTTGATCAATCATTAAAGTAACGGCTAGGATTTATTTAAATAACCAAGCGAACTTAATTCATGAATCCATGAAATTGGGATATGTATCATCAAACCTTTTTAACAAGCTAACCTTGGGTTCGCAAATGCTTATGGAAGTGTTTGAACTTGAGGGTCTACCTTGTAGCTGTTGCACTTGTTTAATAAGCTCTTCCACTTTTTTCATTAACTTTGAACTTTTTCTATCCTACCACATCTTTGTAATGGCTATTCACTTGCTTCAAGGTCATGAATCTAATATGTAAAAAGTTCAAATAAAAAAACACGCACTTGTAATTTTATTATGTTATCACGGCCAATTTCTCAACACAACAAGACTTGGTTATTATTTAAACTTATTATAATTATATTCCTACATTAAAAACCATAGAATTATAAAAATATTATATAATATTTTAATTTTGTCCTTTATTATAATAAATTACATAATAATGATTATAATAAAATTTTAATTTGTTACTTACATATTTATTCTTTAAATGTTACAATGACTTTTCATCTTAAAGAGTAAAATATTGGCATGTTCAAATTATTCTAAATAAACCACTATATGTAATAACTAAAATAAAATGTGCAATTCATTTTTTTACAAAATTTGTTTCACACAAATATGTTTTTTTAAAAAAATAAATTGAACTTATTTATTCAGTTAGAATTATAATCTATTGTAAAATTTAAATGTTTTAAATCCGTGTTAAAAATATCTAAGAAAAATAAACTTAAGTCAAATGGTTAAATTAAAATCAAATATAAAGATTAAATTTAAATAGCTTTTATTGTAAACTCATTAATTACCAATTTATACCACATAGTACTTTTTAATATAATATATTAAATAATATTTCATGAGTGATTATTATATACATATAAATATACTTATTTCATACATAAATATATCTAGTAATCTAAAAATAGCTTTAATAAAAAAGAATTAAATTAATAAACTAACAATTTTGTAATTAAATGTTTAAAAGAATTATTCTTTTATAATTGAAAAAAGAATTAAAAAACATAATGTAATGGGCTTCATGTTCTTTTATTGATTTGTTTATATACTATAGTTTTTATAAATAAGATTTTATTATATAAATGACTAGTTTACAACTATATATACATATATTTTAAATTTACCTTCATTATATGTACAAATAAACATGAATATGCTTATATAAGATATATAAACATTATTACTTATTAATAAGGGAAAGACATTATATTTAGAGAAACATATATGATACTTATAAGTAACTAGTAATTATAAATTATAATAAATTAAAATGTTAACTTTACAGTTAATTACAAAGATTAAAAAACTTGTGAAGAATATATAAAGACATTTATATATTTTCAAATTTATATAAAGGAATTCAAAATTTGAAAAGAAATTTTAAATACATGCATACATATGTCTTATATACATATGTGTTATTTATTTTAATTATACTTGTTGATTAGTTAAAATTAAAAAAATATAAGAATATACTAAATTTAGGTAGGAAACTATTATTCTAAGATTTTTTTTTTCTTAAAAATAACAAGAATTTTAAAAAAATACTTAATAAATTCATGATAGGAGGGCATAAATATAAAAACATATAAATTTATGCATATGTAAAGACTATATAAACATTATTATTTTAATACATAGTATTTGCATTGTAAACTATATATATGTAAGTGTTTGTAAAAAAAAAATAAATTATAAATTAAATGTTAATGTACAGCTTAATTATAAATTTTGACAAAAAAACTACATATATCAAATTATAAGTTTATTAGGTGAGTGTACGAGTTATAAAGAGTTTGATCTCCATTTAAAATAAAATAATTATGATGTATGTAATATGATGTGTACTAGTATATTCTAAATTTTTATGCATACACATATATAAAGAAATTTAAATTTTAATTAATTTCAAAATAAATATATATACATTTATTTTTTATATAATATGATATATAACTTCATAACTTTAATATAACTTAGCTTGTTTAAAATATATTCTTAGAATATTATTTTGGCCTTTAATTTAAGTTTCTAACTTTTAAATCTAAAAAATGTTTTAATAAAATAATAAAGCCGTATGAAAATAACTGTTCTCTTATAATTAAACATACAAGAAACATAAATCTACTTCCACTTTTCATGCAGCTCCTTACGCTGGGACAACACCATTCCCACCCCGATAGCCACGGCAAGCACCACAATAGTAATAAGCAGCAGTGCATAACTAAGTCTTCTGTTAGAGAGTCATAAGTCCGTGAGGGTGCTGTCCTTGTGAAGAACATATCAATTCCGTGTGCAAACACCAGGCATGTAGACTCTAAACGTGCAGGCACGCTCATTATCCCCCTTAATCCCTCCACTCTGGCCGCGTGTGTAATGTACGACTGCATAATAAGCAAACACAAGTTGAGCGTGCGTGAGTGTGTAATCATAATCATATATAAATGTGTGTGTGTGTCCAATACATAATATCTCCACACACTTTAAATATATGTTGTTTGTTTGTCTGTCTGAGTACATATAAACGAACCTGAGGGGAAAACAGGAAGACCCTCTGAAATGGGTATTATTCCCTCCTCTCTTTCTGCCGGTGTTGGACTGAGTGTTCTCCGAGGATCAAAGAATCGCTTATCCAAAGCAATTACCTGCAGGAAACCAGAATATATATACATATACATATCGTATATGATGCGTGCAATGTTGTGTCAAATTAGTCAAACGATTAAGTTAGCTAATTGTGATTAATATCTACTACTAGTATATACGATATAGCAGTTAGTCCACTACATTACTAGTATAGTAACTTAAAGTACAACGTAATCGTAACACAGTCATAAGTTCTGTTTCTTGGCTCACCTGATTTCCAAGGGTACCAACGAGTATTTGCTTGCCAGTGATCCCTTCGCGGTGTAAGTAGCAGTCATGGTTTTTACCGTGGATGTAAAAAAGTAACTTTGCCCTTTCACCTCGAGGTTACGAGGTGAAAATGAAGTGAAAGGGACGCTAGCGTTGTAACGTCCAAGCATCAATTGTAAGACATCTTTACCATCCTGTAAATATATGCACATACGTTTAGTATAGAGTACTGTTAACATACAGTGCACGATCATATATAATTATAATCTATGATAGAGTATATATGTACAATTATAACACGGTAGCGATGTGTGAATTACTACATCAAAAAACTCGGAACTACATGTGTGTGCGCGCGCGTGTATGTTATCCGTCTATACACTCTTATGTATGTATCTTGCGAATGTGGCCTATCCCTACACATACATTACATGTATACAGATAGACACCTGTATGACTTACCGACGATTTGTCATAAACTTCTAACACAGACATCTCATGCCTGTGGTTTCGCACGTTAAAATAGTAATATACCACCCAGTTTTCGCTAAACACCTGCAAAATAACATGATAATTGAACTCGTGTATCTGTGTAATATACACACACATACACTGGCGGATGTACGGATGAATACACACAGAAGTAGACACAGACACACAACAACTTACCGCGTGAACGGGGCCCTGAGCGTGTGAATGTGAAACCCGGTTTAAAATTTGGCCAGTTACACTATCAATTAGATATGCAACAAGACAAGTCTCCTCCGGATGAGCAGCTCCACCAAGTTTATCATCGTGGGGCTTCACAGTTGCAACAAATATCACGTTCTTGTTCAAATACTTATAAAGAACATCACGGTTTCCTAACACCTTAGCTTGTGTGTTACCACCTACAAAATAGAGCATTATAGAATCATCTCTCATAAATACAGGTTGTCTGTCAATACATTAAAAGCAATTACATTATGTAATCGACATTATACTGTATAATGTGATACATACATACATACATACATATATAAATATACATACATATATATATATATATATATATATATATATACATACATACATACATACATACATACATATATATATATATATATATATATATATATATATATATACATACATACATACATATATATATATATATATATATATATATATAGTATATAGTATATGTATGTATCTGTATATATTACCTCGTCTGGCCTCCTGGTTGCAGTTGCAGAGATAACTTCAGAGTCTTTTGGAAACACAACGGACCAGAGTTTCTGGGTATCAAATACATTCTCACTGATACGAGATCTGATGCCAAATCCTTGTATTACCCCAGCTACTTTGTCAGTTTTGTAGAAATAAACATTCCGAGAATAGTCTTCAAACAATTTAAGACTCTCTTCTGTAGCAGGGTAAACACGAGCTTTGTTCTCATCATCGATGAAAACTGATTAGCCTCTGTTCTGATGGATCTGTAATTGGCAGTGAAAGCACCTGTTTAAGAAAATAATTAGTACATTATGTATAGCTGAAACTACAGTTGTATCTATTATACATGATATAAAGTATACATTATATAGTTACATGAAGTTAATAATACATAGCAGGTATAAACATTTCAATATGTGAATCACACAAGCAGCTATCCATTGTACACGCACCTGTTTGATATTGTAAGGTAGCTTAAGCGACTGCTGTACTACGCCAGTAAGCATGTCCATGAAAACTGCCTGACCACCTTCATCTTGTAATGTCTCCAATACTAAAGCAACTGGGTTCTCATCTAAGGCATGCTTATGGGGAACTTTCCAAGAAACATTTTCAAGCTTCCCCTGAAAACAGTACATGTCAGTTCTTTTAGTTGTAACTGTGCAATGTGTAATGTGCATTAAACATAATAAGTTTGTGCTTATGTAGCTAAGTATCTATACAATCACAAAAGAAAATAATGATTATATATCTTACTATAAGTGCAACATTTATAAGCGAGCTACACGTGTCATGTGTACGTGTGTGCTCCATTCATATACGTATGCGTGTTGATTATATAGAAGTATATAGATCAATAAACTGTAGTGCACATGCTAGTACAGTTTCTCATAGATATTTTAAACGTAAACAATATAATGCCTCTTGTCTGTCACTATATATACACGTATAGACTGTAGCCTGTATATTAACATATTAATACCTGTTCGAGTTGTTTAACTTGGGGACCAAACGTGAGTAAACAATGCGGCCATCTCCAGTATGAAGCGCGAAGAGCTTACCAGAGCTTGTTAAAACCAAAATTAACTTACGGAACCCATTGTGATCACGGACCATCTTCGTCTTCTCAGCACTGTTCAGACGGATTGCTTGTAAAGCAGCCTGCTCTTCAGTATTCGCAACCATAAGTGTTGATTTCAACCTCAACATATGTCCCTGCAAAATATACACACAAAGTTTAGCGAGTTTCCCATCACACATATAAACATATATATAAACATGAGAAGTGCCTTGTATATGTCTGTGTATAACCACACATATGGTTTATTTAGTATCAAATAAGTGTATTGTGAAACGCAACTAGTTTAGTGAACTAAGCTGTGTATGTGCATATATCTTATGCACGTACACAAACCATCTTACCTTTAGCCATTCAGCCAGATCATGCTCAACTTCTGCAACAGAGACACCAGCTTTCTCAACTGGAAGCTCAGCAAAAGTAACATCGACAATTGAAGCAAGTGCATCCTCTCTAGTCCATACAACCTTTCCCTGCTGCCACAAGCTCAAAGAGTCGTCTTCTCCAACTACAAGAACTCTAAAACCTCTGCTCCTATCTGTTCTTGTGTATGCATTCAGAAACACCTTCTGTACAGATCCCCTATAACGTGTATAATAAGTTAGAGGGTTTAATACTATCCTATATAGGGACGATTCTGCCCCCCTGTATGTCGTAATTAATTAGCTTGATTAATTGGCAAATACTAAAAAACCAAGGAAAAATAGGTAGTTAAGAAAATTTATATACGAAATCCTATATATTTATTGAAATGCATTAACCCTAAAGGTCTTTTAATTTATATCCTCCATGAAATAATTAAATTAATAAACTATGATTAAGGGAGGGGGCTGTATACTAAACCTACCCCAAGAATATGGTGTAAGTACAATATCAATATACCTGTTGGATTCCAGTTCAATAGTTTCTTCATTATGCTCTCCCGCACTTAAAACAGAGACTGCAACTTTATTGCTCTCCGGTACCTGTTATCACAAAGTATTTAATATTAATGTTGATATAAATGATACTATAGTCCAATATGTTATAGTCTCTTAATAAGAATACATTAATTGCCATATGTATATGTGTTACTACATGTAATTGCTTACATGTTCAATCACAGAAAAGGCAGAGTCCTCGCCAATACTGTCACTGAAAGCTGCTGGTTGTCGAATCTTCCGTATCACATTCAGATTAGTATCTAAGACATGAATATACCCATCAGCTGACAAGGCGAACATTCCAGAAATCTTTTGGCGTGAAAGTGTAAACGATCAACTGTTGAGGGAATTATTCTTGAAATACTCGTCTTTTTCAGCTCCACAATTTGACCACTCATATCACCGGTGAGAATATTCTCTCCTTGAGAATCTGCAATGTAGTCGTGTGTGTGTCTATATATGTACAATATATATACCTATATTTATTATTATATATAAATCTGCAGTTCAAGCTAAATATCATATCATACTATAGAGCATATTACCTAAAGCAACCAGAACTTTGCCGCTGAGGACAAACCCAGAGCTGCCGAGTTCTCTGTCTGTAGATAACTTTGTGACTTCACCGTTGGATGCATCGATCCGGAAAAGTACAAGTGATGAATCCGAGGATCCAGCAGCATACACGTGCTTCCCATCAAAGCTCAAGGAGATTTCAGATAAACTGGCAATGACAATTTATATGGTCAGTGAAGCGGATGGGATTTGTTTAAACTATAGTTAAAATGAATTTGGCTGCGCAATCGTATATTATAAAGAAGAACAAAAGAGTAACTACGTTGGGTTTGACATAAACAACGGCACACCATAATTGAAAGCATTGAATTATACATACATACGCTATACACACAGCTTTTACCTTTCATCTTGCAGATCAGCCATCCAAATAATTCTTCCCTCAGCACTTGAAACAGCATATAGAACGGCACCTTTGTGAACCACCATGTCAGCCAGTTTGTCATTGTTCAAGTCAATCTGTAAATATGAGATCAAGTCAATCTGTAAATATGACATCAAGTCAATCTCTAAAGATACGATTAAGGCAAAATGTAAAGATTAGATTGTACAGTAACTTTAACTTATGGTCAGTTTTGCGCATGCATGCGGTTACGTTGCTGCATCTATCTACATATGTGTGCGTGCGTGTGTTATCTCTTACAGGCAGCAGCAAAAGTTGGGAAGGCAAAGACGAGGCCTGCACAAGTGTTTCCCATACAAGTGTACCGTCAGCCAAGTGCCATGACCTAAGAGAGCCACCTCGGGATAACGAGATCGCATCTAGAAAAGAAACAAAATACATCATTTCTTATGAAAGGCACATCAACTTAATTGTATTATTCACCAAGTACTTACATTTCCCGGAGACAATCTCAAGACCGTCAATGGGCTCATGCTCCTCCAGAACCTGCCTCCAAACTGTAATTGCAATGAAAAATATTAAAACTTCAAAGACACAAGCCAATAAGTATCAGACTCGAAAACACATTTAACAATACTGGATCTAACAATGGTGAGACACAAAACTATCAGCATATAAAAAACTTTCAGCCATCAGAAACATCACATTATAATTGTGACACACACACACACACACACACAGAGACACTATTAAAGTGATAATACATCAAAACTGCTAATGTTTTAAGGACTTAAGGTTTTCAACAAATTTATGTTATAGATTGAGTAATATCCAGTGTTAGCAAAAATGTAACTTTCACATTTTAAGGGCCGCATTAAGCTCCTTCAATGCGAGTTTGATATCTATATCACTGAAAACTTACAGATTTCACCAGTGCGAAGATTAAGTGATGCGATTACGCTCTTCTCAGTCGACACAACGACACGCTTCCTACCGCTACCATGTGTCTGAAAAACAGCTTGATTCACCCTCCCAATGTACTGCTGATGCCTGAACATCAAAGAACCCTAAATCAGAGAGAGAGGAGAGAGAGAGAGAGAGAGCGAGGTTACCAATCATAAAGGCCGACTTGATCCTCATAGAGCGCGCTGCAGGAGGAGACAAATAGAGCCAGAAGCAGCAGCGCATAAGCGCGCCAGCTCCCCATTTCCGGCGTCTTCAAGAACCCTACTCCATGAAACCTTAAGAAATGCCCTAAAAACAGAGCATAAGGGAATGAATAAGGATTAGGGCAAATGGGATTCTAAAGGCCATGGTGTCCACATTGCCGCTGGCAGTGGAAGAAGTGAAGAAGACATCAGGGGAAACAAATGATTTTGAGAATCGCAGGCGGAGGAGACAATCCCAGAAGAAGAAGAATTTGGGCCTGGACGAGCATGATCAGGGGAACCTGCTTCTCAAGAAGAAGAAGAAGAAGAAGAAGCTCCCACACGAGAAGGAGAATGTACAGGGTGAGATCTCTCCGTGTAAGCCCATGGAGTTCTTGGGGTTCTTTAAGCCCTCTGCCAAGAAGAAGGAGCCCAATCCACAGGGTCAGATTACTATGACGAATCCTGAGGCGTTTCTTGTTTCTTCAAGCCGCCCAAATGGATCAGACACTGCCCTGCCAGACGTGAGGATGTGTATTCCCCTCTCCCGCCTCCGGATCCTGCCTTGGTTCCCCGTGTGAAAAAGAAGAAGGTCAGTTCAATAATACTGTCAGCATAGTACACACATATACATTACAAATGACATACTACACATCTTCTAAAGTAGTAGTTGCACAGCATATAAACTTTATTTCTACCACTCTTCAATACATAGATTATGTATAACTGTATCTACACTATAAAATAGTAATGCTCACACACCACACACACACATTGCATATACTAACACCAAATTTTAGTGGAAGAGGAAGCCTCGTGGTTTCAAAGTACGTAGAGGTTGGTATTGTGAAAGATCAGGGTTGCCCATTAGGAGAGGTCGCCAGGAGAACTTCTTAAACTATTCACCTGAAGAACTTGAGGTTTCCCTCTTCATCATTCATAACTACATTCATTATGGTATGAAGCTAGCTAGCTAACCACACACACACACACACACACACGTTTTTTTTAGTTAGTGAGAAGGATAGAGGAGCGTAGAAAGGCAAAAGCAGAGGCAAAGTACAACCGTATGTATAAGTCATACAGCAAAGGCCTGGAGAATAGGAAGGGACACATCATGAGAAGCATGAGCGATTTAGTCACTCTCACCCAGGAGAAGCACCATACAAAGCATGCTCTCCTATACGAGCAATGGAATGCTCAAGTGTACGAGTACATACAGAGACAGATCGAAGACTCACTCAATGGAATGTCACCAGATTACATTAAAGACAAACTCAGTACGTATTGTTTTCCTCTATATACATATGTACATATGTACGTATGCTGATGAATGTTTGTTTTTCTGGACAGGATGGTTCCACTACCAATACATGGCTATAGCAAACAAGCAGATGATACTGAGAGATTATCCTAGACCTGATTATGATCCGTTTGAGCCTCTCAAGCATACAATCAAGTTTTCATTGAAAGACCTTTACGACCCTGTGAAACATGATATTAAGAAGGTATGCATCTACGTGTGAAGATGTATATATACATACATACTAAATAAACAGGAGAATGCGGAGAAGAGGTTCATGGGTGAGGAGGTGTCCGAGAAGGCACTAATGAAGGAAACATTGGGATTGGAGCACTGGCCAGCTTATCATTTTCGAGGGACTGTTTGGGCTCATATTGAAGCTGACGAGGAGGATGGATCAGAAATTATCATTCAACAGCCAGAGTAAGAAGCGCGTGTGTGCGTGTTGTGTTTGTTAATTATTATATATAGACGTACTTTGAAAGTCTATATTATCACATGTTGTTTGCAGGAAATATTACTCGCATGATTTGCTGTACAATAAGGAGTTCGTTGGAGGCGAGTATGTTAAAGCAGAGTTTCCCAGAGGCAGATATGTATGTTTTCACACACACATACATATATATATATATATATATATATATATATATATATATATATATATTATATATATTTGATATGATATATTTGTGATGTTTATATAGATTGTTCCGAACAAAGGAATGCTGCCACAAAATCACATCGACAAGCCCCAAGGAAAGGCTTTGTTTGGGATGTGGAATGCCAGACTCAACCAAAACTACGACTGTGGTACCATTGACGGTAATACAGTTTTGTTAAAGATTTCATGTTGAATACATTGATATTTTCGGTTCTTTAAGGGTCCTCTTCAGCACGTTGTTCCTTGCATATATATACAGAGATCATATCTGTTTGCATATATGATACACCTTTGTACGAAAACACACACACACACAATGTGTGTGTTCAGCTAACCTGCAACAGGAGTATGCGAGCAAGATATCGGTAGCGAGGTCTTCGAGAAGGGTAATTATTTAATATAATTTTCACTTAGAAACATTCTAATAGTCATATATGTCATCATATATTCTTAGTAGTATATTCTTTTAAATATTATTGAATGTTTTTTCAACATTTGGACAGAACTGAGTCTGTAAGAAATCATGACAGGACCACATAGAACATGTCCAAATATATTTATATCTATATATCTTTAAGTTGTCAAGTTGATGGCAGTTAAGATATGTGTACCACTGTTATTCATATGGATGACACCACACATTTGACAAACGAGACAATTATGATGTAATATTTCTTTTGGTTATCAAAGTTCTACATGCGCACTCTTAACTATTAAATGTTTTACAATAACAAGCTTATCAAGTGTTATAAGGATAATGTTGGTGCCTTGGCAGGAGGGGTGAGGGGACCTGCATGTGCTTTGTACATCGTCATCTTCAATTGTTAGCTTTGTACGTTTCCTGGAGTGCTGGATCATATCAGTGATACCACTGGGGTCGTTCTTTTCAGCACAGGAGATGGCTCCCATCCAAACGTGTTACTTTGCGGGTCCAGAGACCAATAACTGCTGAGCTCCTGGCCGTTTTCAAAGCCCGAGTTTGCTGGATATTCATCTTGGTACTGTGGTTGAAGAGCTCCGGTTCGGTCAGACAGGTCCCAGCTAATGAGAGACTCCTGGTTGGGATCTATCGTGTCCGGTGGTGCAATATCCGGAAGAGCTGCAAGCATTTCCTCCAGACCGGACTGTGACTCGGCCTCTGTCTCGGGCTCTGGCTCGGCCTCGGTTTCTACGTGTTTAGAAGAAACCATCACCTTAAATGCCCCGCTAGTCTTCTCATATATCCGGCATAGCACCCAATCATCAAGCTACAGTTAACAGAGTGGCATTCAGTTGAATTGCTAAGTAAGACAGAGTAATGCTTACCCGAAGCGACTTTTGTTCTGCGTTGGGTTGGCAGGGGAGCCCTTGTCGATGAGCCTGTACTCGTGCATTATCCAATTCGTCTTGACTCCCTTTGGGGCCTTTCCATCGTAGAAAACCAGCGCCTTCTTCACCCCGACCTTGCGGTTCCCTTTTGTGTGTATCGGCTTGTCGGTACCGGTGGCTTTCCAGTAGCCGGATCCGGCAGCTCGGTTTGGCCTGGCACCGTTTGGGTACTTCCTGTCTCTGGATGTGAAGAAATACCACTCTCGCTCACCGAAATACGCCTTTGAAGGGAGCTCCCAGGGGCTGAACTTGTAAAGATCCACATCGGCTATCACTGGAACGGGGAACGCCTTGCATTCCGCCTTCTTCACCAGGTAATCGACCACGAGCTCCTCGTCTGTTGGGTGGAATCGGAACCCCGCTGGTAAATGTAGCTGCTGCGCCGAGGACGAACTTGACATCCTTTACCTTGGGATCAGATAATACACTCGAGGAATTAATGCTTGTATACTGTGCTGCTTATCCACACTTATAGACTAGATGACTTGGCGGGGATGTGGATGACCGTACCAGTGTTAAACAGAAATTCTCGACGGCATATACGCTTAACGTCTAATTAACGTGTCATTAAGTGTCGTTGCATCGTATATATAAAGGATACCGTATGTCGTGACATGACAAGGATGCTTCTCGTGCACCTTCCTTACAGTATAGTCAATATAAGCATAAATCCCTTACTACTTTCCCGTTCGGTAAGATTTCCCGGTACCGGAATACATCAACGTCCAACGTGTATGGTAAAATCATTTGAAGATTTTACTTGAAAATGACATTGTTTCCATCACTATGCTGACGTAGTTAAACCAGGTTTTCCTATGTTGTTGTCAAATAATAATTCATGTTTAAGTTTAAATAATACCTCGGAAGCTTCTCTCGAAGAACACTGTGCTCCTTCGCGAGAAAGGACGCCAGTGGACAATCTTAGATGTTGTTTGTTAATTTGTTACAATAACAGTGAAAACGTCAAAGTCAACTGGGTAAAATCAAGTCAAGTCAACTGTTAATGTGTGAGACCATATCAAACTCCAGGTATATACAAGATTCCATTTTCCATATTTGGAAGTTTGATATGGTGTATAGAGAAGGGTAAACTATGACCATTAACCATGAATAAATAAGAGAAGGTTCCTTGACTAGTTCCTCAGGGACATCTGGACCATCTATTCTATGGTAGCATCCGGTTTATGGGGAGCAATATAAATATTATACAAAAGCTTACAACGTAGGTCGTGTATGTCACCACGTGTCAGTTACAGGTTCTCAAGTTCTGGGGTCTACTCAGGGTATAAAGTGTCAGTTCAACCCAAGATACAAAAACTAACGTCTATATATGTTCAAACTGTATACTTTTGTTCTCAAATACACACACACCACACACACACACGTATATATGCGTATATATATGTCTATATAACACGTGCATACCTTAACATTACTCCTGTACGTTTAGAGAGAAAGCATGTGTCAACAGTTCAATCAACAATTGGGACCCAGGTAAAAATCACGTGTAAATCTTAATATGTGTTAAACTAATATACTTAAAAATTAACTAAGACTGAGTTAATTTATTTAAATTAAAAAAAAATCAATGATTATTTAATAATTGTTGACAAACATGTCTGACGTAAACGAAGATATTTATTTATGAAGCATAAAAATAAGTAAATCAGTTAGAATATAACATATAAAACTTTGACATCGATATGTTTTGGGAAACTGTATACATTTATACACACATACAGACATATATACAATGTTTACGGGGCATCAAGACAATACATACAATCTATACATATATACAAAATATACATGTATACAATACAATATGACAGATGTATCTTAATATGGTGTTTTAACGTATTTAGTTAATGTTAATAAACCTGACGTCAGAGGTTTGAATGCATCTAAATTTAACACACACACACACACACACATGTGTATGTGTATATATATAACATTTTAATTTTATTACGATATATAATGATTAATTTCTTTTATGTATTAGATTATAATAAAAAATATTATAATTTTATATTTTTATATACATATGCATGTGTACATAAATATTTATGTTTTGGTTAATTACTATTTGTGTTTATAATTTTTTGCCTTAATTTATTAATATACCATAAACTTAAATACCTGTTATTTGAAAAATACTCAATTTTATTTATTGATCTTTTAATATATTTAAATATATTATATATAAATTCACACTTTTGTTGAAACAATAACGATGCGACGGCTGTTAACACGTGGTTTTTGGGAGATGTGCAAAAACTTATATTTATAACATGAACTTTTAATATCTATGAGCAACGTTTATAAAAGCACGTGTAAGAACATGTGGACACATATACACCGTCGATTTGGCAATTAGAGCTTATAGAATGAGCTCGAATTCACTGGCTATGGCTGCGAGGATCAGAAGGACACGGCAAGTATTAATATAATTTATGTGTGTGTGTTTAGCTATACATACAATGTATATAACTCATATGTATGTACTATGTATGTATATACATACATGTACTTTGTGTGTGTGTCTATAACGTGCAACACATTACCGTGGACCAACAGTGTTAAGTATGCATTATATACAAAGCCATTACACAGCATATGTTGCTTTCTGTTTGTTTAGTTAGTTCAGGTGTAATGTATGTATATGTCAACGTGTATGGTGTATATATAACGTGTGTTCGAATACTATATATAATACCTCTCTCTGTCACACACGTGTGGTGCCCTACAGTGGTTCAATGTACTTATATTGTATATAATGCATATTGTGTGTATCAGTACATGTTTAATAAATAATTATGTGTATATGTGATGTGGAGCTATCCCGTTGTTCATAACTATTTGATCACGTGTTTTGGTCATACTCATTTGTTTGTATGGTTGCATATATTTATATGCTATATGCATATTCAATTGTTTACTTTACGTCTCTATAGAAACGTTTAAATATATTACAACTGGTCCGCCAGGAAAGGAAAGAAGAATCCCTTAAGTAATATATATATTACAATACGTGACAGACGGAAACGTACACTCTACATGGCCCTACGTGTTGTAATTGTATATGGGTTTTGCTATATTACAGAGATGTTACCATGCACGTGTATATCATTGTGTGTGTGTGTGCGCGCGCGCGCGTGCGGTCAATGTACGTATAGATGGCATATGCAAATGAGCGTAAATCTTGATGTGTTATTATTAATAACAACATATAAACACTGTTTATCGTATGGGGTGGTTTTATGCACACAATATGTGTATGAATATATACTTAATTAATATTGTGTAAACTGCTAATATGCAAAACCAGTAAGACCATATCAAACTGCAGGTTGTATACAATTAGTTTGATATTAAAAGTTTCTGCAAAAAGGGTAAAAGGGTTATAAAAAGGGTAGAAGGGTGTATAGTAAAGGGTAAATTATGCATGCAATAAACCATTTTGTAATACATAAGTGTAGAGAAGGTTCCTTGAGGAGTTTCTCAGGGACCGGATGCTAGAATAGATCGTCTAGAAGTATTGGGGACAATGGGGAGCAATATAATATTATATTATTATATATTAATATATATATATATATAAATATATATACAGAAGCTTAAGGTCGTGTATGTCACCACGTGTCAGTTAGAGCTTCTCGAGATTCTCCCATTGACTTTGCGGGGTCTACTCAGGGTATTAAGTGTCAGTTCAACCAAGATTCTGCTCATTTACACATCCATATAAGGGAAACTGTATACTTTTGTTTCCCAATATACAC
>PUQB01000861.1:0-84228 GCA_003024785.1 Selaginella tamariscina | reverse complement strand
TGCGAGGAGCAAAGTGTTCACGAAGATCGACTTACGAGGGGCCTACAACCTTGTACGGATTCATCCAGGTGATGAGTGAAAGACTGCCTTTCGTACAAAGTATGGACACTTCGAGTACACGGTGATGCCTTTCGGCCTTACCAATGCCCTAGTTGTGTTCCAACACATGGTGAATGACATCTTTCGTGACTTCTTGGACCAGTTTTGTGGTGATCTACCTCGATGACGTTTTGATTTTCTCTAAAGACCAGGCGGCACATGACAAGCACGTACGATTAGTTTACAGCGGCTTCGCGAGCATGGCCTATACGCAAAGTTGGAGAAGTGTTTTTTCGACAGGGATTCTGTGGAGTTCTTGGGCTACATCGTCTCTCATGCTTGGACATGCACAAGGTGAAGACCATTGTGGAGTGGGAGAGGCTCAAGTCTGTACGAGATGTACAATGTTTCCTTGGCTATGCAAACTTCTATAGGCGGTTCATATAGGACTTCTCCAAGCGTGTACTTCCACTCATAGAACTCACCAAGCACGCAGGGAGTTTTCTCTTGGTCCGACAAGGCGGAACATGCATTCATAACACTTACTGATGCTTCATGACAGCTCCGATTTTAGCACATCCTGACCCTTCTCGTCCTTTCTTCGGTGAAGCAGATGCCTCGGATTTTGCAGTAGGATCCGTCTTATCACAAGTTGGAGAAGACAAGTTGCTTCATCCTTTAGCTTTTCACTCTCGTAAGTTCCTTTTAGCGGAGATCAATTAACAGAATTCATGACAAGGAACTCAAGGCCATTGTGGATTCATTCGAGGAGTGGTGGCATTTTCCTGGAAGGTGCTAACATCCTGTACAAGTCCTTACGAATCACAAGAACCTGGAGTATTTTTAAATGACTTGAGTTCTCAGTCGGCGATAGGCTAGGTGGGCGGAGTTCCTATCACGTTTGATTTTGTCATCGTCTCTAGGCCTGGTTTTTCGGAATGGCAAGGCGGACGCATTGTCTAGGGCTCTTACCTTGCACCGATCCCGGGCGATCCTGCATATGATGTCAAAGACAAGTGTTGTTGGGTCCTGATCATTTCCGGCTTGCGGCATTACAGGTTCATCAGGCTCCAGTAAATTCAACACTCCTACAGGACATCCGTTCACAGTTGGCTACAGACAACTTGGCAAAGAATTGTTCTTACACATTCATCCTAACATTGCATGTCAGAGTTTTTACCTGGTGCCACAAAGGCGGCTTGCCAGGTGCCAACCCTGGAATCCCCTCTCTTGGAAACCCCACAGAACCTGGTAAAGTAACCCGTATTAGGAACCCAAGCCTTAGGAAGTCAAACCCCTAGCTGACTAAGTCCACAAACGAGACTCACCTTGTTAATTAGGATACACAGACTAGCCGAGCTTTAGGTGTCGTTTCTAGCTTGGCGTGGTTGAGGCGGCCGGAGCAAGGCCTCAACCAGTAGTTTTGCGGAACGTGAACTCGAGCAATGTCTTTGAGCTTGCGGGCAGGTTTTTGGACCAAGGAATCTGACTAACTCCTTGGAAGTGACGTGCCCCTATCTCAAAAGGCAAGATCCTGCCAACGATAAGGATAGTCTAACCCTAGGGTGGGTTCCCCTATCGTGTGGAAGTTTGGGCAGCACATGGAGGGTTGCATCTTGACGACACAAAGCTTAGCTTGCATCGGTAGGAGGTTAACGAGCTCTCTCTTGAACCCAGGGAAGCCTCACTATATATACTCTACCTTATTTATGTGACGGACCCCCCCCCCTGTTTACCTAAATGAGTAAGTGGGCTGGCACAGAAATGCCAGCCCTTAGAGAAATGGTTGTCCTAACCTAATCTAAACCTAACCCCTAGGGGGGGGGGTTTAGGACGTGGGGTTAAGGAAACCCTAGGGTTAGGTCAACCCTAGGCGTGTCCCTAACCCTTATTTTGACAAGCTATACTTTGGAAAAAACCCCATCCTGGAACGTCAAACTGGGGAGAGTTTCTAGAAGGTAAGTTCTAGCTTCACCTAGAGTTTCCTACAAATACCTAATGACACCCGGCCGGACCATCACTAGATACCCAAGTGCACTAAACGGGCCTGTTTCCTACTACATCTAGGGTGTTCATCACACAACTCAGTAAGTAACAACAGTCAAACCCCAAAGTAAAGGGTCGAGTCATAGTAAAAACTATGACACACTCCCCCGCCTTTGAAAATGTCAACGTCCTCGTTGACGTCTAACTCCAAGACTAGACTAGGTTTAGGAAAAATTAACTGAAAACTAACACTAATCACTCTATGCGGAGTCAGCCAAAAAGTTCACAAGTTTTATTACCCCCCTTGCATTATGCGAAGCCAAGTACTTCAGAATCGTCATTCACTGAGCAACAACTCAGCTGCCGGAGGCACCACCTGCGACAAGAAGTCACTTGGAGACCTTTTGCACGTCTGCAAAGTCTGTCACCCGACACAGACAACAAGTTAGTTAATTTCTTTAAGTTAACTAGAATTTATATTGGAGGCCTCTAGTTAAGGTTGTCTGTCGGCCCCTAGATTAAGAAGAAATAACTTTATTTCTTAATCAGTTTGAGACCTTGTCTCAAACTCATTCACCAACTCCATCGCATTCTGCAGATTCTCCAATGGTTCCCATGTCGACTCACATGCCGGGTACCCTTTCCACTTAACAAGATATTCACGTTTACGTTTTTCGCCGTCCATGAATGTTTCGCCCCTTTAATATCGCCTCAACTTCAAATTCTTTCTCCTCACCAACTAACTCTGGAAGCGGACGTAAATTATGATATCTATGTGGATGTTTCTTATCCTTGTGGAATGGCTCAAGCAAGTTGACATGAAACACATTGTGTATTGTTCCCAACTCTAGAGGAAGATCTAACCCATAAGCCACTTTCCCTACTCGCTTCACCACCTTGATGGGCCTATGTAGTACGATAGAAACTTCTTCGAAGAGTTGTTGGAACCTTTAGGATTCTGGTACTCAACAATACCATCTCCCCAACCTGATACTCTACATCCCGCCGATGTTTATCGTACTGCTGACGATACCTTTCCTGTGCTGCAGCCATCGCTTGACGAGCAGCTTCCCATGTTCGATACAATTGTCCCGTGAACTCTGCTACAGATGGAACTCGATTGCTATCGTCTTTCGGTAACACCATACTCTGAGGAATACCACCCTTATTCCCAGTTAACACCTCCATCGGGCTACATCCGATTGTAGTGTGTGTCGAGTTATTGTAACATATCTCAGCCATATCCAAGTGTTCAGCCCAATCAAGTTGATCACTTGAACATAGCATCTGAGATAGTCCTCGACTTGTCGGTTCACCCTCTCCTGTTTGACCATCAGTTTGTGGATGGTAAGGCTGTACTGAACTTGAGCATTGTACCAAACGTTTAAACAGTGTCCCCCAAAACTTTCCCGTAAACTGAGGATCCCGATTTGAGATCATGGTTTCCGATAGTCCACACACTTTATGACTTCGTGGAAGAACAACTTCGCTGCTTGAATTGCATTCACTGTCTCTACAGTTGGAATGAAATGAACAACCTTTGAAAACCGATCGACTACCACCATGAGCGCATTAAAACCACAAGATTTTGGCAATCCCATGATAAAGTCCAAAGTAACACTTTGAAATGGCCGCTCTGGAATCGGTATACACTGCAACTTCCCAGCTCATTTTTGCGACCGGCTCTTTACTTGTTGACATGTGGGGCATGTCTTGACATATTTGGCAACATCATCTATCATACCCAGCCAATAAAATCCCTGCTTCAACAAAGCCAACATCTTATGCCTTCCACCATGTCCTGCCAAAGGAACATCGTGATGCTCTCTTAACAGCCTCTCCCTCCATGTCCCTTCTGGAACATAGAGTCTCTTTTCTTTATAATAAAGAACTCCATCCCGTACCGCAAAATGCGCCTGTTTGAGTGCATCCATTCGACTTTCTATTCCTGCTGGAACATTACCATCTCTTCGTAACTGATGAACTTGTTTCCTCTTTGCCACCAGGCTCAAAGCCTCCTTAGCAAACTTGTCCTGAGGATACGCTGTCACAAATTCATCCACTAAAGTTGAAATGGGTGCTGAACATAATTCGCAGATGACCCTTCCTACTGAGTGCATCAGCTACCACATTGTCCTTTCCCACTTTTATGTTTGATTTCAGACTAAAATCGTGCCAACTTCTGCTGCCATTTAGCATACTTCGGTGATAGCTTCGACTGCGTTTCAAAATACCTTAGAGTTACACTATCTGTCCAAACCACAGTACCATGACTTGGAAGATAATGACGCCAATACTCCAAGGAAGCAAAATAGCATACATCTCCTTTTCGCGAGTGGGCCATCAAGTTTGCGCGGCATCTAACTTCTTCGAGAAAAAGACACTGGATGTCCTTTCTGTTGCAATACACCACCAATTGCAAAGTCGAAAGCGTCACATTCTACTTCAAAGGGATCTTCAAAGATGGGCAACTGCAAAATTGGCTCAGAAGAGATAGCCTCTTTGAGTTTGACAAACGCACGTTGGCACTCTGGAGTCCAATGCCATGGAATGTTTTTCGTAAGATCTGTCAATGGATGCACGTTGTAACCTAAAGTGGGCATGATACGTGAAAATGGGAATATAAAATAAATTACTAATTAATACTTAAGTTTTAATTATTAATTAATCATTTAATTAATATGTAATTAAGCCTTAAATATTAATTAATTAATTAATTAATCCTTCAATAACCTTACTTAGTAAGGAATATTCCTAAAATATCTTAGAATATTCATATTATTCTAAAAATAGTTTACAATAATGAAGAAATACTATCAAACATAATTACAAATGAAATCATTTTCTTATCAACATGTTAATTTTTTATAAATACTTTCTTTCTATCATACAAAGAAATCTTTTCATTTTGTCTAAATCATCACTCTCCGGATTAATCAAATCATTTTGGTCAATATCTTGATGTTGTTGCCACCACTTAACACTCTCACGAATGCAATTGGGAGTTGCCATCCTTGTTAATACATAAGATGTAATAAGACCAGGTCTGCATAAAGGCTCATCTAAAAACTGACGTTCCTTAAGAATAATATTATAAAGCGCCCGGTTGCTATCCTTCATTTTATAAAATTCAATATCACGAGAAAGAAAAGCTTCAGGAAATGTATGATACGGTGGATACTGCTCACAAAAATTTTCGAGATTCTTCTTTCTGAGGCACATATCCAAGTAGTTCACTAGCTCATCCATGATATCGATATCAGAATATGGATCGAAAGTGATTGGATGAATACAAGCAATGTTTTGGTTGAGCATAGCCTTCTGAGGAGAGTCGTCTACTACTAAGATATGTGCATTCTTCGTTATCCTTAAGCGACTGATCTCCCCATGAGTCCCAATTATTCTTTCATTCTTGAAGAAGTATGGCTTGCTTTCATTTCCTATATTGTGAAATTCGAGAGGTTTATAACACATTCGCTGGTCAAAAATCCAATCTTTACGAATCACCTCTTCTGCAACACTACAATGTTTCTTAAGTAAACTCAACAGCGGTGTTAAGTTATGAATCTGCATGCATGACCAAATCCCCACAAGCGCACCCATCTCCTTAAGCTTTTGAAAGAGACGATCCAACCCTGGACGAAAAATAATATCATATCGAAATTTACCATGACAAGGAATGAAATCTCCTTGTTTGATTTCTGTTTTTCTATCCTCGGGCCTTTGTCGATGAAGCAGAACACCATTGACATCCAACAACACAATATGGCCATGAGTAACATGAGATAGCGTTGCCTCTTGAATACTTTGCAAATCACTTGTTTGCTCCCTTTCACATTTATCCGTTGCCACTATTTCGTTGCCTATCCCTTCATCATTTAATTGTACATCATCCTTACAAGATTCAGATATTGCATGCGCTGAAGAAACTGATTTCGGAACTGAAGCCAATAAAAATGATGATGCAAAAACTGAAGTGGCCCCCATGGTAACGATGTTTTGAGCTGCATTATTATCCATTTCCTGCATGAACTCTGTCATTCTGACATGTGGCACAAAAATTGTCGCCAAACCCCTCTCTTACCTCATGGCAATGCTGAAAATCCATGTTCTCAATTATTTCATTACATCTGCAAAATGATAATTAGCTGACCTTAAAATTATCAAGGTATATTATTTACCTTGTTAATGTGTGACCCATGTTTGAACTAAAAGCTTCATTAATCCTTGAGAATTTATTTTCTGTACAAATATAAAAGAAATATACAAAAATGCCTTATGTTACACTCATTTACAACTATTCATCACTTTATCAATTCATTATCAATTCTTCTTCGCTATTACCTTCTGAATGAGGCGAAGAAGGTCTAAGCCGCTTGTGAGATGGTTCAAGATCTTCTGCATCTTCTATTGATGTTTCCATGGGTCCTGGAGTGTGCGAATGTTCTGTACTCCTCGAGATAACTTCCGGTCTAATATCTGATTGATGTTCGTTCTCAGACTCCGAGATTGAACCAGATTCACCTTCAGAGCTATCGCACTTATCTGGAGGGAACTTTCTCAAATACGCCTTTATGGAATCGTTGGGGTACTCAGTTGAGACCCAATCTATCCACTTGTTCAGGTCCTCAACCATGGTCTTATCCTTCTCAACGGCAAACACACATGTATGCCGAAGGTAACACTCCTTCAAGACGGACCCCCTAGTGCAGTAGTCAAAAACCCACGCATCACTGTGAGGACCCCTGATCAAGTTGACGATGCTCCGTGCCGCTTGACTTGTAATGTTTGGATAACGTACATTGCCGAATACGTCACTCATACCTATCGGTGTATCGGATGGAGGTTCAGGGCCGTTGGAGTGCAAACAGATGCCTGGCCAGTCATTTGGAAGCTTGAAATTGTTTGGCGCATTCCTAACAACCAAGTGAACAACAGTATCAATGCACTTGGGATTAGCATCGTTCATATAAAATCCTGTCCAACGATGTCTATTCTTCTTGGCGAAGGCGAAGGCAAAAGTATCGGTGACATGAGCAAGAATCAAGAAATAAATACCTGAAAAAGTAGGTATCAGTGAAGAGCGCAAGCATGAATTCAATAATAAATACCTTCTATGTATATGCTTGCACGGCTAAGTTTCTCCACCAGATCCTCTAGTGCCCTATCTGTCGAAAGATTTTTTGACACCCGCCGATCCATCACGAACAATTGAAACGGTTTCCTACAAGCAGTGATGTTACCCCATAAAGTCTCCGAATCTAACAACAAACATCTGTAGGGCTTGTCGTGATTCGTAGCATCCTCCTTTATAAGGTTCAATTCGGTTCTTCGCTGCTGAAGGACTGCCATAAGAGAAGGCGTCATCCCAATGTTCTCCTTTTTGGCGTTGGCGTGCAATAGATTCTTGCCTAGATCTTCCGATTGGTTCACCCATTCAACAAGCATATCATCGTTCGTCACATGCAAATATTTGCTAACCTCTTCATATGTTGAAGTCGAGGTCCAACCCAGTTTGTGGCAGTGTATTCCCAACCACTCCTTGAAATGCCTGACCGTCTTCAACTCCATTGCCTTGAGATGAAAAGGAGAGGTTGGGCTGCTGTTATTGATTTGTAGTTTGCCATCGATCACCAAATCAGCCAAGACTTCCATCTCCTCCATCGTTGTTCCATTTAAAGGCTTCAACCATGTGAGCTTGAAATCGTTGTCTACATCCTTTGTAGATTGAACAGACTTAGCCTTCGGCGTCTTACTGGGTTTCTTTGCAGACTTTTCTGAGGGCTCCCCTTCACTTGTCTGCTTCTTCTTCAGTGTTCCTTTTGAAAAGGATTCCATAATCCCCAACCATTTGGCAAAGATCCTATCTTCGGGGCAAGAAATCAACATCATCAGAAATGATGTTTCCTTCCCGCCCACCTGGGCAAAATCAACTGCTGCAATTTCTTCAACTCTCTGAGGAAAAAGACAGATTAATATACCGGCGAGATAAATCCCGCCCAAACAATTTGCTTACCCGGTATTCCGCAGATTGTGTATTCCCTGCGGTAGCTCTTTGTGGTCGCTGAAGAGATTCCCACACGGCTCGCGTGTGTTTAAACTTCTCCCATATTTTGCTGTTGTAGTGGTTGGTGTCGGCAGCGTCCCATTCCGCCGATAACTTATGGTACTGCTCGATTGTGAGATTCGGCTTAGCTAAAAACGCCGATCTTTTTGTCAGCTTCTCACGGGTATGCTCGGAAAGTTTTGTTGCCATCGTTCCTTTGTTGTGTTCTTCGAGAAGTCGTTGGGCTGCCGTTATTGTGTGCTGGCCACTAATGATGTAGTACTTGATAGATCTTTTATTCTCCGTCTGAATCTTCATGAGTTGTTCTGGTGTTGTGATCCAGACTTTGTCAGCACCCTTCCTTCTTTCATAGTATGGACACAAAACAGCATTATGTGGAACGGTATAAGAATTGTCGTCCTTCATCTTCTCCATGAGCTCAGCTACACGTTCCTGGTTGAGTGGCCTGTAATTGAAGTTTGGGTTGACGCTGCAATATTTAACCCTACAAGGATAAATCTTATCATCCAACATCATTTCCTTGTGACTTATTGCAGCATGAGATGCCACAGGTGCAGCTGACAAAACGATTGATGATTTTCTTTTGCGATCCGAATCAACATGTGTGATCCCCGACTGCAGCTGTTCTAGTGTTCTCGGCACACTGCTCCAGCTCCCGAAGCTTCCTAAGCAAATTGAACGTGATCTGTAGAGAACCTGAGACCGAGCCACCTTCTCAATCTCCCTTATGATGTCGCTGTGTTCTTCTTCAATGTCAAGAGGGAAGATTGCTCCACTTGCTGATTTTCTGTATTGTGAAACAATATCTCCTGACAATACACCTACTCGATGAGTCTGAAGATCTTCGAAGTAAACATCCAGATGGATCCCCTCCATAGATGGGCTTTCGTTGAGTTGAAGAAGAACTCCAAGGTCAACATCATTAGTGAACACGTGAACGTCATTATCCACAAGTCGACAAAACCACCCGAGATTAATGTTGTAACTGACGACCTCTGGATCCGAGAACGTGACATTGGATGGAACAAGGCATATCTGTCGAGCATCGTCCAATCTGGGTTCGCAGCCTGCTTTCGGGTGCTTGACTAGCGAATCAACTTTCCATTGTTTTACTTGTCCATGAGATGTGACAGAGGTTAATTTGACAGCAGCCATGGTTGCTCCAATGCGCTTCCCATTTATCTTAAAATATGGCCAAGTTGATTCCAGAATCCCCCTGCCCATCTCTTCTCCTGCTCTTGACTTTAATGTCACCTCAATTCCACATCTGAATACAAAAATGATTAGTTCAAGTATCCGAGTATAACAGATTTTATTTTAATTCTTACCCAGAATTTGACGACGACTCCATACTAATGACTCGATCTCCTTGTTTGATCAAATCTTCCTTCTGCAAAATAATACACTATAAATATAAATTATATAAAAACGCACACACACTTGTATAAACCCGAATATACAAAAATAATACACAGAGAGAAGTAGACGTAATTAACTGTCCGAAGCTCACATTTGTGTTAGTGCAAAAGAAAGATAACATTTCGTTTTAGAACCACCACAAATGTGAGCTCTGGACAGTTTTACATAGATTCCTAGCTTTTACTCGAAATAATATGAAGAGAGAGCTCTGGACAGTTTTACATAGATTCCTAGCTTTTACTCGAAATAATATGAAGAGATGATAAAAGTAAATAAAATGAGATATGCAACTTATATATACTAATACACATATATATTCACATGGAAGGTGCGGCGGGATTAATCTCGCCACCCCTTCAATGCCTCCTGAAAGAGTGGGCGGGATTAATCTCGCCACCTTTCTGGAGGCCTTGAACGGGAGTGCGGAATTAATCTTGCCACCCTTCTCGGTCTCAGAGAGAACTGGGCAGGATTTATTTCTCACACCCCTTCAGTGACTCCAGAAAGGAGGCGGGATTAATCTCGCCCACCATGTAAGGGATGGTTAAATGAATCTCGCCACCCTTCCCAGTCCCCTCCATTGGTATGTTGTAAACCTTCTACGTCTTAGACAGAAACGTTTGGGATTGGTCCAACTCACCAATGGAGGAAAAAGGGAAGGGTGGCGAGATTCATTTCTCCAACAGGCATTGAAGACTCGGCGGGATTAATCCCGCCGCCCAGGGCCTTCACTCGATCCCTATGCGGCGGGATTAATCCCGCCGGACGCCAATTCCCTGCGCGGAATCGGGCGGGATTAATTCCGACGCCTAGGCACTTCAGGCAGGCCAATGGCGGCGGGATAAATCCCGCCCGATTTCGCACAGGGCATTGGCGTTCGGCGGGATTAATCCCGCCTCCCAGGCCCTTCACTCGGGCCTTAGTCGGCGGGATTAATCCCGCCGAACGCCAATGCCCTGTGCGAAATCTTGCGGGATTAATCCCGCCGCCTAGGCCCTTCAGGCAGGCCAATGGCGGCGGGATAAATCCCGCCCGATTCCGCGCAGGGAATGCGTACGCGGCGGGATTAATCCCGCCCACCATGTAAGGGATGGTGAAATTAATCCCACCACCCTTCTCGGTTCCCTCCATTGGTATTTTGTAAACCTTCTCCGTCTCAGACAGAGTTAGTCGGGATTGATTCAACATACCAATGGGGTAATGAAGGTTCGGAGATTAATCTCGCCACCGGGTAATGAAGGTTCGGAGGCTAATCCCGCCGCCCTCTCGTAAATCATGCGCTCACACATATATATTGGCTGCGGCATTTTTGAACAGGGATGGGTGGGGGCGGGATTAATCCCGCCGCCCAGGGAATTCACGCAGGACATGAACGGCGGGATTAATCCCGCCGCCCTCCGCGAAGGGCATGAGCGTGGGGCCGGATTAATCCCGGCGTTCATGTCCTGCGTGAATTCCCTGGGCGGCGGGATTAATCCCGCCGCTCTACGACAAACCGAAGAGCGGCGGAATTAATCCTGCCGCCCATTCCCTGTAAATGCCCTGCGCGGAATCCGGCGGGATTAATCCCGCCCATTAGAACCTTCACACAGGCCATTGCCGGCGAGATAAATCCCGCCGCATTCCGCGCAGGGCATGGATGAGCGGCGGGATTAATCCCGCCGCCGAGGCCCCTCACGCAGGCTATGGGCGGCGGGATTAATCCCGCCGCTCTTCGGTTTGTCGTAGAGCGGCGGGATTAATCCCGCCGCCCATAGCCTGCGTGAAGGGCCTCGGCGGCGGGATTAATCCCGCCGCTCACCCATGCCTGAAGGGCCTCGGCGGCGGGATTAATCCCGCCGCCATGGCCCCAACTATATAGCGGCGGGATTAATCCCGCCGCTCGAGGGGCTTAGCGAGATAAAAACACACACATATATATGTGTGTGTGTGTATATATATGTATGTATGTATGTATGTATAGGAGTGTACGTGTGTGTGCAAGAGATAGATAAATAAATAAACTTATACAGTACTGGTACACCTAATATATGTGTGTACATAGGTATATATATGTGTGTATATGTATATCGTGTGTATGCGTGTGAGCGAAACAAATAAAATCATACAGATAAACAAACACACACACACACATATATATATACACAGGAGTGTGCGTGTGTGTGCAAAGATAAAACTAATAAATAAATAAAATTATACAGATAAACACACACATATATGTGTGTATATAGATATATAATCTATAGAGAAAGAGAGAGAGTCTGTGAATATATAAGCATATATATAAACTAGTGTTGTATGTATGTATATATGTATATAGGTATATATATATGTGTATATGTATATTGTGTGTATGCGTGTGTGAGCGAAACAAATAAAATCATACAGATAAACAAACACACACACACACACATATACATACACAGGAGTGTGCGTGTGTGTGCGAGAGATAAAACTAATAAATAAATAAAATTATACAGATAAACACACACATATATATATGTGTGTATATTATGAATATATAAGCATATATATAAACTAGTGTTGTATACTATTTGTTAATATGCATTGATATATATATATATATATCTGTGTGTGTGTGTGTGTGTGTGTAAAGCAGTGCGCGTGTGTGTGGGAGAGATAGATCAATAAAAAAAAATTTACAGATACTGGTACACATATATATATATATATATATATATATATATATATATATATATATATATCTGTGTGTGTGTGTGTGTGTGTGTGTGTGTGTGTGTAAAGCAAGATCAATAAAAAAAATTTACAGATACTGGTACACATAATATATGTATGTATATATGTATATAGGTATATATATATATATGTGTATATGTATATCGTGTGTATGCGTGTGTGAGCGAAACAAATAAATCATACAGACACATATACATACACAGGAGTGTGCGTGTGTGTGCGAGAGATAAAACTAAGAAAAAAAATTATACGCACACTCCTATACATATATACATACATACACACACACACACACACACAGATCTCACCTGTGTGCACAGCCGCCGCCGCCGATTTCACAGCCGCCGCCTCTTGAAACCCTAAGAATATACCTAAACCCTAAAGGAATTAAATATATATATCAACCCTAATAGAATATTCCTTCTGAGAATATACTTAAACCCTAAAAAGAATAAAATATAGATTCGCCCTAAACGAATATTCTTTCATTATATTATTAGCGCGTGCGTGTGTGGGTGTATCACATACACCTCAAAAATATAAATCATGCAGGGATTTAACATGTGTGTGTCCATGAGAGTGTTAAAGTTTCATGTGTACACATTGCATATATTAATACACATAATATATACATACACACGTGTATACACACAGACATACACACATATTACATGGGTTTAGGGTTTAGGGTTTAGGGTTTTGGATTTAGGATGGATCATGCATGGTGTGTATGTATGAGAGAAGAGAGAGTGTTGAAAAATTATTTTTGTACACATTGCATATATTAGTACACATATATACTTACACATATTATACACAGATATACATACATAGTATATGAGAGAAGAGAGACAGTACATATTAATATGGATCATGCATGGTGTGTATTATACACACAGACATACATACATATTAGTACATAATATTAGAGAGACCGAGTACATATTATAGATCATGCATGGTGTGTATGTTTGAGAGAAGAGAGACAGTACATATTAACATGGATCATGCATGGTGTGTATGTATGAGAGAAGACAGAAAGTACACATATATACATACAGAGTACACATATATACATGCACACGTGTATACACACAGACATACATACATATTACATGAGTAAATTCATTGTGTTACATATTAGGGTTTAGGGTTTAGGGTTTAGGGTTTGCTCCCAACAAGCTTAATATAAATATTACACATGTAAATTCAATGTGTTACATATACACAGATTGAGTACATATATCATACATGCGTTGAACATGATGTTTTCAATAAAGAAGCAACATATTTCTTCAGTTTGGTTTAGGGTTGTGCATGTGTGTGCATATGTGTTTTTGTAAGTTCTTGTAATGCGTGTGTAAATTTATGATTGTGTTTATATATGTGTGCAAAACAAACATCGAATAATTAAGAAAATAAAATTAATAAACACACTAGGAACATATTTTAAATTATACATAATAATATATGATTTTATCTAATATATAGCCATATATAGTTTTAATAATATATATTAATTTAATATTGATAAAAAGGTTTAACATTGAAATATTCTTGAAATAATAAGAAATTAATTGAGAAAATCCCATTAATATATACAAATGTAAATTAAGTACTCAAATAATTAACTAAATTAATTATCATAATCATGTTTAATATTGGAATATTCTTGGAATAATAAGAAAATAATAAAGAATATCCCATTAATATAAAGAAGATTAATTACTCAAGTAATTAAGGAAATGATATTAATATATATATTATTAAAACTATATATGACTATATATTAGATAAAATGATGTATTATTATGTATAATTTAAAATATGTTCATAGTGTGTATTAATTTAATATTGATAATAAGGTTTAACACATGAATATTCTTGAAATAATAACAAATTAATTGAGAAAATCCCATTAATATATACAAATGTAGAATAATTACTGCAATAATTAAGAACAAGACTAATTTAATTATGATAATCAGGTTTAATATTAGAATATTCTTCAAATATTAATAAAATATTAAAGAATATCCCATTGATACTAGGAAATGAAAACTAAATACTCGAGTAATTAAGAAAATAATAATAATAAACAGACTATGAATATATTTTAAATGATACATAATAATATATCAATTTATTTATTGTATAAGTATATATTTATATATATATATAATATAAATATACTTGAATACTAAGAATGTAGAATATAGTCTAAAATTTCGTAATATTAAACAGCTTGAATCACTTGAATAACATTAAATGCAATTTTAAAATACTCATTGGAACTGGAGAGTATATATGTCAGAGTGTCGGATATTTGTGTCAACTCATCTTAAATTTTATTTTCTGTTCTTTTTAAAAATTTGAATTTCTGACATATGTATTGTCGGTCTGACATATAAATTTGAAAATGCATTTAATTTCCCACTCAAATTCAGATCTGGTTCTTTCTCCGGCAAGGGTTTCTTCATTTCTGTATTTTTCACTCTTTAGATCTTCTTTTTTCTTCATAGTGATCATCTCAGGAGCGAGATAAATTGGGTGCTATTCTTTATAGGAAAGCACGGCGCCTTCAGTGCTGTTTACAAGTAAGTATTATAAACAAATTTAAAAATACTTATTAAGATTCACTCTCTTACATTCTCTCTTAAAATTACAATTTAGGGGTTTAGAAATGCATTAGGATTATAATATATTCCGTTAGGGATTTATCACGTTTAAATATCCTTTTAACTTAATATTCTAGGTTAACCGGGGCGGCGGGATTAATCCGGCCATTTCTTTTTTGCCTCTTTGAAGAAGTGGCGGGATTAATCCCGCCACCATCTCCCGGGCAATGCTTCTCCGCCACTGAAAAAGAGTGGCGGGATTAATCCCGTCGATAACCTTCTCAACTGATGAAGAGTTACCAGAATTTATTAGAAAGAGTTGTCGGCGGGATTAATCCCGCCAACCATTTTAGGAGGCAGGGAAGGGGTGGCGGGATTAATCTCGCCACCACTTCACTGTTTTAAAGATTTGGGGACAGGATTTATCCCGAGATCTCTTTGAAATCATAGTTTTGGAGAGAGTTATGTGCGGGTTTAATCCCGCCACCCATTCCCCGTCGTAAGAATTGTGGGCGGGATTAATCCCGCCTTGGACTCCCTCCGACAAGGAAGAGCCGGCGGGATTAATCCCGCCGCCTCTTCCTCCGACGAGGAAGGGAGTCCGGCGGGATTAATCCGCCGCCTCTCCGACGAGGAAGAGTCCGGCGGGATTAATCCCGCCGACTCTTCTCCGGAGGAGAGTCGGCGGGATTAATCCCGCCGGACTCCCTTCCTCGTCGGAGAGAGTCGGCGGGATTAATCCCGCCGGACTCCCCCGAGGAGGAGTGCGGCGGGATTAATCCCCCGGCTCTTCCTTGTCGGAGGGAGTCCAAGGCGGGATTAATCCCGCCGACTCTCTCTCGAAGGGGTAGTCGGCGGCGGATTAATCCCGCCGACTCTCTCCGAAGGGGTTGAGTCGGCGGCGGGATTAATCCCGCCGACCGTTCCTCGTCGGAGGGATTCGTTGGCGGGATTAATCCCGCCCATCAGTTGTATTAATCAAACATGAGATATTATCTCTAAACATAATTATGTATTATTGCATATGCATATTATTAAGTAACCGTAATTCAGATTTCTAAAAATATTGCATAAACAGATATCATAAATAATACAATTATTTATGTGCAGGACAATATGTTTAATACTGGAGATAAAGTATGTCTTCTTCGGAACAACGAGATAGTTGGCATTGGAACTGTGGAAGTTCGAGATAATAATGCATCATGTCACAATATTTCCCAAGGATCTTGTGTGTACGTATGGGTGAACACCATTTTCAAGCATGTTGAGGTTCTGGGAATGGAATTTGAGGAGGGTTCTCCTGTATTGTGGAATTTGGATGAAGTCAAGGCTGACACAAAATATGCAGAGTCACAAACAAATAGTAGCACGAGTTTACCAGATGATGGCTTGCCTGCTGTGATGGATGAGGTGATTCTCTTTCTTCGTGAGATTGAAGTCGGAAGAGGCATCATCACAGCTATAAATCCAATGGAAGCAGTGTCAGAAGAGAAACTAGGGTCCGACTTCGTGGGTGTAGTTGTGACAGAGGTTTCACCTAATGGCACATTGTATCCTGGATCCCTCGTGAGGTGGCGAACATCTGAATTAAGACGGCAAGATGGTTCAACATATTCTGGGTTGGATTTCAATAATAACAACCCGGAAGAACAACTCATATTTGAAGAGGTTCCTTGCATTGGTCCTATTGTAAGAAAAAGGCGATTCATGGGTTGTAGATCTTCCCCTGCAAGTTTCAGCAAGAGGGTAAAGATGGATCCTACATCTTCCGAAAGTGTTACGAGCATTTCCACGATTGACTGTTGCAAGAAGAAGTGTTGTCAGATGGCAGACCGGAATGAAATTACCCAATGTAGACATGTCTTTCGTATGCTCACCCAAAAGCAAAGGCATGAGTTTGTATATGCTGCACTAACTGGGTGTATTGATGGAATGGCCTCGGACACAGGTTATCAGAGTACATCCATGGTATTTAATAAGGTGGCCATCTGCTTCAAAGCTTGGTACAGTATATACGGGATCCCAAAGACCACGTTCTACCGTCGGAGGGATGAGTGGCTAGATGGAGCGCGAACCTCAGTTCATGGGAACACTGGCTTGGTCAAAACCCGCTCTCACATCATGGCAGCCATAGAGATACTCAAGGCTTTTGTGGAAGCAAATGCAGACAGGATGCCTCACAAATGCCGAACCACAAATGCAGGGGTCAGGGAAAATCTCAAGGTTTTACCTTCAATCTACACTCAATTGAAACTGTGTGAACATGTGAACAAGTGCCTCAGTTTGATGGGGCTCCAAGCAATCTGCACTGGTACCTTCAACAACATATGGAATACTCATTTTAAGGATGTGGAGATTGCAAAACACTCTAGCTTTTCTAAGTGTGACACTTGTACATCATTGAAGGCTGCAGAGGCTTGTGCAAAAACCTTGGTGGAGATCACTACCATTCAAAGGAAGATGGAGGCCCACATGATTGCACAACAAACTTGTCGGTCTCAGTACTATGCACACCGCATGCTTTCTGTGTCACGCCCATCAGAGTACCTGTGCTTGATCCATGACAAGATGGATCATTCAAAGACCAGCATTCCAAAGCTCTTTGCAACACCAAAGTGCCTTGGAAATGTCATGAAACTTCCGATTTCTTTAACAGGTGTGCTAACACATGGACACGGTTGTGAGTCATATGGACACTTTTCACTTCCACATTGGTCTAGCGACTCCAATTTCACTATTGGGTCGTTAGCCATGTGTTTCAGAAACCTTGAAGCCCACTCACAGACAAATCCTATCAGTGATCTCAAAGTGAAGAAACAACACCTTCAACCTTTACATAATGCTCTCATGAACACGTCTGCACTTGAGGCTACTTGGGAATATGAGAGGCATTGTCAGCAACCTGCACAAAAAACAGATGGCCCTGTTGAGAGTTCAGGTTCAGTGGAGGGATCTAGCTCAAATAGTGTACATGTGTCCTCAACATCAAATAAGCTTCCTCGTCATTTGCTTTTACAGATGGATAATTGTGCAGGCGAGAACAAAAATAGGTAAATCATTTTACTTAAGGGTTTCTCAAGCTCATACTTACTTTTATTTTCTAGATATGTGCTAGCATACTTGTCAATGCTTGTTGCCAAAGGTGTGTTTGAAACAATCACGCTCAGTTTTCCTTATGGTTGGTCACACTCATGAAGATATTGATGCGTTCTTCAGCAAGGTCTCCAACTCTACAAAAAGGACAAGTGCACTTACCTTACCGCATATGATGAATCTTTTTGAAAATTGCATCTCCAAAAAAAGTTGTGCTTTGCTTGTGACTGAGGTGCCAGACTTCAAAAAATTTCTCAAGGAGTATATAAAAGAAGGGAGTGATTCTTTAGTTGGTCACCTTGTGCCGCTACAATTCTTTTTCTCCATACGAGATGGTATACCTATTATGCAGTACAAGTTACGGCCATCAGAGCAGGAGTGGTTACCGAAAGAGGGCTTAATGCTCTTCAAAAGTGGAGAGGATGGAAAGCCACTTCTCCCAGAAGGACAACCAGACCCTATTCCATTGAGTGCCCAGCTCAAGGAACAAGAGGTTATTATTGATGGCATCAAAAAATATGTGGCATGGGTTCAAAAATCGATGCCAAAGAATTCTGATAAGGCAACTGGTTACTCAGAACTATATAAGCATGTGGTCAACTATTGGGAGACTGTTGTTCGAGAGTTGGAAGGGCCTACTGTCACAAGTACAGAATTGCAACACCCTTTCTGGCCTAAAACAAGGTGGCGAGAGGAGATTGAAATGACATCACTGAGCACAGACGACATAGAAGCCAGTAGTGATGTGGAAGTGCAAACCCCACACTTTGTTGGACAAAGGAACCAAAAACCTAAAGCATACTTTTGATTGCTGCAAGGATCTTCAAAAACTAATGATGGTTCTCATTACTCCAGATGCGTCATATAATCAGCCTATTTGGATGGGTCAAATTATCGACACACCTGAAGTAATCGCAAAAAATAGTATTGTTAAGGTTGCATGGTTCAAACCACAAAAAAGGCGACACGAGAAGGAGAGCGAAAGATATAATGGATGCCTAGAGAAAACATGGTCTCCCAATCAAAAAGACCCAGCATGTTTTATAAATGTTAAATCCATTCGATATGGGTGGATGTCAAGAAGCGTTGATAAAGTCACGATTAACAAAACTGCAAGGGAATGTATGTTTTCTGAAGCTTAAAGCAATTACAAAATTATAAAATATCATATATTTAATATTCATAATTATTATAAACTCTTTAATAATAGTACCAAATTGTATACTTAACTATATAAATTTAAAAAATGATATGGAAGATTGACTATATTATTATAGGATTTTATATATATATTATTACTACTACAAATTTTTAATTAATAATGTTATATTTAAATATTAATATTTTAATAACAACATCAATATTTATATAATGTACCTCTTATGCTCTTCCTTAATTGTTATATTAGGCAATATATTATATAATTTAATACATTCTACTTTTTAATGTTATTAATTTTTGTTCAATGAATGCTATAATTTATTAAAGGGTAGAATACAAAATAGAATATTCTAAAGAATATTCTCTTTTCAAACATATATTCTAAAGAATATTCCTTTAATATTAGAAAATGCTAATTAAATAGCTAAAATTGCTAATTATTAGGAAATGGGACTATAGCCATGCCCATTTTAGTTACAACTTGCATATGTAGGATCCATCTTGACCCTCTTGCTGAAACTTGCAGGGGAAGATCTGCAACCCATGAATCGCCTTTTTCTTACAATAGGACCAATGCAAGGAACCTCTTCAAATATGAGTTGTTCTTTCGGGTTGTTATTATTGAAATTCAACCCAAAATATGTTGAACCATCTTCCTGTCTTAATTCAGATGTTCGCCACCTCACGAGGGATCCAGGATGCAAAGTGCCATTAGGTAAAACCTTTGTCACAACTACACCCACGAAGTCGGACCCTAGTTTCTCTTCTGACACTGCTTCTATTGGATTTATAGCTGTGATGATGCCTCTCCCAACCTCAATCTCATAAAGAAAGAGAATCACCTTATCCATCACAGCAGGCAAGCCATCATCTGAAAAACTCGTGCTACTATTTGTTTGTGACTTTGTATATTCTATGTCAGCCTTGACTTCATCCAAATTCCACAATATAGGAGAAACCTCTTCAAATTCCATTCTCGGAACCTCAACATGCTTGAAAATGGTGTTCACCCATACGTACACATAAGATCCTTGGGCAATATTGTGACATGATGCATTATTATCTCGAATTTCCACAGTTCCAGTGCCAACTATCTCGTTGTTCCGAAGAAGACATATTTTATCTCCAGTATTATACATATTGTCCTGCACATAAATAATTGTGTTATATGCACGTTGTAACTAAAGTGGGCATGATACGTGAAAATGGGAATATAAAATAAATTACTAATTAATACTTAAGTTTTAATTATTAATTAATCATTTAATTAATATGTAATTAAGCCTTAAATATTAATTAATTAATTAATTAATCCTTCAATAACCTTACTTAGTAAGGAATATTCCTAAAATATCTTAGAATATTCATATTATTCTAAAAATAGTTTACAATAATGAAGAAATACTATCAAACATAATTACAAATGAAATCATTTTCTTATCAACATGTTAATTTTTTTATAAATACTTTCTTTCTATCATACAAAGAAATCTTTTCATTTTGTCTAAATCATCACTCTCCGGATTAATCAAATCATTTTGGTCAATATCTTGATGTTGTTGCCACCACTTAACACTCTCACGAATGCAATTGGGAGTTGCCATCCTTGTTAATACATAAGATGTATAAGAAGGTCTGCATAAAGGCTCATCTAAAAACTGACGTTCCTTAAGAATAATATTATAAAGCGCCCGGTTGCTATCCTTCATTTTATAAAATTCAATATCACGAGAAAGAAAAGCTTCAGGAAATGTATGATACGGTGGATACTGCTCACAAAAATTTTCGAGATTCTTCTTTCTGAGGCACGTATCCAAGTAGTTCACTAGCTCATCCATGATATCGATATCAGAATATGGATCGAAAGTGATTGGATGAATACAAGCAATGTTTTGGTTGAGCATAGCCTTCTGAGGAGAGTCGTCTACTACTAAGATATGTGCATTCTTCGTTATCCTTAAGCGACTGATCTCCCCATGAGTCCCAATTATTCTTTCATTCTTGAAGAAGTATGGCTTGCTTTCATTTCTATATTGTGAAATTCGAGAGGTTTATAACACATTCGCTGGTCAAAAATCCAATCTTTACGAATCACCTCTTCTGCAACACTACAATGTTTCTTAAGTAAACTCAACAGCGGTGTTAAGTTATGAATCTGCATGCATGACCAAATCCCCACAAGCGCACCCATCTCCTTAAGCTTTTGAAAGAGACGATCCAACCCTGGACGAAAAATAATATCATATCGAAATTTACCATGACAAGGAATGAAATCTCCTTGTTTGATTTCTGTTTTTCTATCCTCGGGCCTTTGTCGATGAAGCAGAACACCATTGACATCCAACAACACAATATGGCCATGAGTAACATGAGATAGCGTTGCCTCTTGAATACTTTGCAAATCACTTGTTTGCTCCCTTTCACATTTATCCGTTGCCACTATTTCGTTGCCTATCCCTTCATCATTTAATTGTACATCATCCTTACAAGATTCAGATATTGCATGCGCTGAAGAAATTGATTTCGGAACTGAAGCCAATAAAAATGATGATGCAAAAACTGAAGTGGCCCCCATGGTAACGATGTTTTGAGCTGCATTATTATCCATTTCCTGCATGAACTCTGTCATTCTGACATGTGGCACAAAAAATTGTCGCCAAACCCCTCTCTTACCTCATGGCAATGCTGAAAATCCATGTTCTCAATTATTTCATTACATCTGCAAAATGATAATTAGCTGACCTTAAAATTATCAAGGTATATTATTTACCTTGTTAATGTGTGACCCATGTTTGAACTAAAAGCTTCATTAATCCTTGAGAATTTATTTTCTGTACAAATATAAAAGAAATATACAAAAATGCCTTATGTTACACTCATTTACAACTATTCATCACTTATCAATTCATTATCAATTCTTCTTCGCTATTACCTTCTGAATGAGGCGAAGAAGGTCTAAGCCGCTTGTGAGATGGTTCAAGATCTTCTGCATCTTCTATTGATGTTTCCATGGGTCCTGGAGTGTGCGAATGTTCTGTACTCCTCGAGATAACTTCCGGTCTAATATCTGATTGATGTTCGTTCTCAGACTCCGAGATTGAACCAGATTCACCTTCAGAGCTATCGCACTTATCTGGAGGGAACTTTCTCAAATACGCCTTTATGGAATCGTTGGGGTACTCAGTTGAGACCCAATCTATCCACTTGTTCAGGTCCTCAACCATGGTCTTATCCTTCTCAACGGCAAACACACATGTATGCCGAAGGTAACACTCCTTCAAGACGGACCCCCTAGTGCAGTAGTCAAAAACCCACGCATCACTGTGAGGACCCCTGATCAAGTTGACGATGCTCCGTGCCGCTTGACTTGTAATGTTTGGATAACGTACATTGCCGAATACGTCACTCATACCTATCGGTGTATCGGATGGAGGTTCAGGGCCGTTGGAGTGCAAACAGATGCCTGGCCAGTCATTTGGAAGCTTGAAATTGTTTGGCGCATTCCTAACAACCAAGTGAACAACAGTATCAATGCACTTGGGATTAGCATCGTTCATATAAAATCCTGTCCAACGATGTCTATTCTTCTTGGCGAAGGCGAAGGCAAAAGTATCGGTGACATGAGCAAGAATCAAGAAATAAATACCTGAAAAAGTAGGTATCAGTGAAGAGCGCAAGCATGAATTCAATAATAAATACCTTCTATGTATATGCTTGCACGGCTAAGTTTCTCCACCAGATCCTCTAGTGCCCTATCTGTCGAAAGATTTTTTGACACCCGCCGATCCATCACGAACAATTGAAACGGTTTCCTACAAGCAGTGATGTTACCCCATAAAGTCTCCGAATCTAACAACAAACATCTGTAGGGCTTGTCGTGATTCGTAGCATCCTCCTTTATAAGGTTCAATTCGGTTCTCGCTGCTGAAGGACTGCCATAAGAGAAGGCGTCATCCCAATGTTCTCCTTTTTGGCGTTGGCGTGCAATAGATTCTTGCCTAGATCTTCCGATTGGTTCACCCATTCGACAAGCATATCATCGTTCGTCACATGCAAATATTTGCTAACCTCTTCATATGTTGAAGTCGAGGTCCAACCCAGTTTGTGGCAGTGTATTCCCAACCACTCCTTGAAATGCCTGACCGTCTTCAACTCCATTGCCTTGAGATGAAAAGGAGAGGTTGGGCTGCTGTTATTGATTTGTAGTTTGCCATCGATCACCAAATCAGCCAAGACTTCCATCTCCTCCATCGTTGTTCCATTTAAAGGCTTCAACCATGTGAGCTTGAAATCGTTGTCTACATCCTTTGTAGATTGAACAGACTTAGCCTTCGGCGTCTTACTGGGTTTCTTTGCAGACTTTTCTGAGGGCTCCCCTTCACTTGTCTGCTTCTTCTTCAGTGTTCCTTTTGAAAAGGATTCCATAATCCCCAACCATTTGGCAAAGATCCTATCTTCGGGGCAAGAAATCAACATCATCAGAAATGATGTTTCCTTCCCGCCCACCTGGGCAAAATCAACTGCTGCAATTTCTTCAACTCTCTGAGGAAAAAGACAGATTAATATACCGGCGAGATAAATCCCGCCCAAACAATTTGCTTACCCGGTATTCCGCAGATTGTGTATTCCCTGCGGTAGCTCTTTGTGGTCGCTGAAGAGATTCCCACACGGCTCGCGTGTGTTTAAACTTCTCCCATATTTTGCTGTTGTAGTGGTTGGTGTCGGCAGCGTCCCATTCCGCCGATAACTTATGGTACTGCTCGATTGTGAGATTCGGCTTAGCTAAAAACGCCGATCTTTTTGTCAGCTTCTCACGGGTATGCTCGGAAAGTTTTGTTGCCATCGTTCCTTTGTTGTGTTCTTCGAGAAGTCGTTGGGCTGCCGTTATTGTGTGCTGGCCACTAATGATGTAGTACTTGATAGATCTTTTATTCTCCGTCTGAATCTTCATGAGTTGTTCTGGTGTTGTGATCCAGACTTTGTCAGCACCCTTCCTTCTTTCATAGTATGGACACAAAACAGCATTATGTGGAACGGTATAAGAATTGTCGTCCTTTCATCTTCTCCATGAGCTCAGCTACACGTTCCTGGTTGAGTGGCCTGTAATTGAAGTTTGGGTTGACGCTGCAATATTTAACCCTACAAGGATAAATCTTATCATCCAACATCATTTCCTTGTGACTTATTGCAGCATGAGATGCCACAGGTGCAGCTGACAAAACGATTGATGATTTTCTTTTGCGATCCGAATCAACATGTGTGATCCCCGACTGCAGCTGTTCTAGTGTTCTCGGCACACTGCTCCAGCTCCCGAAGCTTCCTAAGCAAATTGAACGTGATCTGTAGAGAACCTGAGACCGAGCCACCTTCTCAATCTCCCTTATGATGTCGCTGTGTTCTTCTTCAATGTCAAGAGGGAAGATTGCTCCACTTGCTGATTTTCTGTATTGTGAAACAATATCTCCTGACAATACACCTACTCGATGAGTCTGAAGATCTTCGAAGTAAACATCCAGATGGATCCCCTCCATAGATGGGCTTTCGTTGAGTTGAAGAAGAACTCCAAGGTCAACATCATTAGTGAACACGTGAACGTCATTATCCACAAGTCGACAAAACCACCCGAGATTAATGTTGTAACTGACGACCTCTGGATCCGAGAACGTGACATTGGATGGAACAAGGCATATCTGTCGAGCATCGTCCAATCTGGGTTCGCAGCCTGCTTTCGGGTGCTTGACTAGCGAATCAACTTTCCATTGTTTTACTTGTCCATGAGATGTGACAGAGGTTAATTTGACAGCAGCCATGGTTGCTCCAATGCGCTTCCCATTTATCTTAAAATATGGCCAAGTTGATTCCAGAATCCCCCTGCCCATCTCTTCTCCTGCTCTTGACTTTAATGTCACCTCAATTCCACATCTGAATACAAAAATGATTAGTTCAAGTATCCGAGTATAACAGATTTTATTTTAATTCTTACCCAGAATTTGACGACGACTCCATACTAATGACTCGATCTCCTTGTTTGATCAAATCTTCCTTCTGCAAAATAATACACTATAAATATAAATTATATAAAAACGCACACACACTTGTATAAACCCGAATATACAAAAATAATACACAGAGAGAAGTAGACGTAATTAACTGTCCGAAGCTCACATTTGTGTTAGTGCAAAAAAAGATAACATTTCGTTTTAGAACCACCACAAATGTGAGCTCTGGACAGTTTTACATAGATTCCTAGCTTTTACTCGAAATAATATGAAGAGAGAGCTCTGGACAGTTTTACATAGATTCCTAGCTTTTACTCGAAATAATATGAAGAGATGATAAAAGTAAATAAAATGAGATATGCAACTTATATATACTAATACACATATATATTCACATGGAAGGTGCGGCGGGATTAATCTCGCCACCCCTTCAATGCCTCCTGAAAGAGTGGGCGGGATTAATCTCGCCACCTTTCTGGAGGCCTTGAACGGGAGTGCGGAATTAATCTTGCCACCCTTCTCGGTCTCAGAGAGAACTGGGCAGGATTTATTTCTCACACCCCTTCAGTGACTCCAGAAAGGAGGCGGGATTAATCTCGCCCACCATGTAAGGGATGGTTAAATGAATCTCGCCACCCTTCCCAGTCCCCTCCATTGGTATGTTGTAAACCTTCTACGTCTTAGACAGAAACGTTTGGGATTGGTCCAACTCACCAATGGAGGAAAAAGGGAAGGGTGGCGAGATTCATTTCTCCAACAGGCATTGAAGACTCGGCGGGATTAATCCCGCCGCCCAGGGCCTTCACTCGATCCCTATGCGGCGGGATTAATCCCGCCGGACGCCAATTCCCTGCGCGGAATCGGGCGGGATTAATTCCGACGCCTAGGCACTTCAGGCAGGCCAATGGCGGCGGGATAAATCCCGCCCGATTTCGCACAGGGCATTGGCGTTCGGCGGGATTAATCCCGCCTCCCAGGCCCTTCACTCGGGCCTTAGTCGGCGGGATTAATCCCGCCGAACGCCAATGCCCTGTGCGAAATCTTGCGGGATTAATCCCGCCGCCTAGGCCCTTCAGGCAGGCCAATGGCGGCGGGATAAATCCCGCCCGATTCCGCGCAGGGAATGCGTACGCGGCGGGATTAATCCCGCCCACCATGTAAGGGATGGTGAAATTAATCCCACCACCCTTCTCGGTTCCCTCCATTGGTATTTTGTAAACCTTCTCCGTCTCAGACAGAGTTAGTCGGGATTGATTCAACATACCAATGGGGTAATGAAGGTTCGGAGATTAATCTCGCCACCGGGTAATGAAGGTTCGGAGGCTAATCCCGCCGCCCTCTCGTAAATCATGCGCTCACACATATATATTGGCTGCGGCATTTTTGAACAGGGATGGGTGGGGGCGGGATTAATCCCGCCGCCCAGGGAATTCACGCAGGACATGAACGGCGGGATTAATCCCGCCGCCCTCCGCGAAGGGCATGAGCGTGGGGCCGGATTAATCCCGCGTTCATGTCCTGCGTGAATTCCCTGGGCGGCGGGATTAATCCCGCCGCTCTACGACAAACCGAAGAGCGGCGGAATTAATCCTGCCGCCCATTCCCTGTAAATGCCCTGCGCGGAATCCGGCGGGATTAATCCCGCCCATTAGAACCTTCACACAGGCCATTGCCGGCGAGATAAATCCCGCCGCATTCCGCGCAGGGCATGGATGAGCGGCGGGATTAATCCCGCCGCCGAGGCCCCTCACGCAGGCTATGGGCGGCGGGATTAATCCCGCCGCTCTTCGGTTTGTCGTAGAGCGGCGGGATTAATCCCGCCGCCCATAGCCTGCGTGAAGGGCCTCGGCGGCGGGATTAATCCCGCCGCTCACCCATGCCTGAAGGGCCTCGGCGGCGGGATTAATCCCGCCGCCATGGCCCCAACATATAGCGGCGGGATTAATCCCGCCGCTCGAGGGGCTTAGCGAGATAAAAACACACACATATATATGTGTGTGTGTTATATATATGTATGTATGTATGTATGTATAGGAGTGTACGTGTGTGTGCAAGAGATAGATAAATAAATAAACTTATACAGTACTGGTACACCTAATATATGTGTGTACATAGGTATATATATGTGTGTATATGTATATCGTGTGTATGCGTGTGAGCGAAACAAATAAAATCATACAGATAAACAACACACACACACACATATATATATACACAGGAGTGTGCGTGTGTGTGCCAAAGATAAAACTAATAAATAAATAAAATTATACAGATAAACAACACATATATATGTGTGTATATAGATATATAATCTATAGAGAAAGAGAGAGAGTCTGTGAATATATAAGCATATATATAAACTAGTGTTGTATGTATGTATATATGTATATAGGTATATATATATGTGTATATGTATATTGTGTGTATGCGTGTGTGAGCGAAACAAATAAAATCATACAGATAAACAAACACACACACACACACATATACATACACAGGAGTGTGCGTGTGTGTGCGAGAGATAAAACTAATAAATAAATAAAATTATACAGATAAACACACACATATATATATGTGTGTATATTATGAATATATAAGCATATATATAAACTAGTGTTGTATACTATTTGTTAATATGCATTGATTATATATATATATATATATATATATATATATATATATATCTGTGTGTGTGTGTGTGTGTGTGTGTAAAGCAGTGCGCGTGTGTGTGGGAGAGATAGATCAATAAAAAAAAATTTACAGATACTGGTACACATAATATATATATATATATATATATATATATATATATATATATATATATCTGTGTGTGTGTGTGTGTGTGTGTGTGTGTGTGTGTGTGTGTGTGTGAAAGCAAGATCAATAAAAAAAATTTACAGATACTGGTACACATAATATATGTATGTATATAGGTATATATATATATATGTGTATATGTATATCGTGTGTATGCGTGTGTGAGCGAAACAAATAAATCATACAGACACATATACATACACAGGAGTGTGCGTGTGTGTGCGAGAGATAAAACTAAGAAAAAAATTATACGCACACTCCTATACATATATACATACATACACACACACACACACACACAGATCTCACCTGTGTGCACAGCCGCCGCCGCCGATTTCACAGCCGCCGCCTCTTGAAACCCTAAGAATATACCTAAACCCTAAAGGAATTAAATATATATCAACCCTAATAGAATATTCCTTCTGAGAATATACTTAAACCCTAAAAAGAATAAAATATAGATTCGCCCTAAACGAATATTCTTTCATTATATTATTAGCGCGTGCGTGTGTGTGGGTGTATCACATACACCTCAAAAATATAAATCATGCAGGGATTTAACATGTGTGTGTCCATGAGAGTGTTAAAGTTTCATGTGTACACATTGCATATATTAATACACATAATATATACATACACACGTGTATACACACAGACATACACACATATTACATGGGTTTAGGGTTTAGGGTTTAGGGTTTTGGATTTAGGATGGATCATGCATGGTGTGTATGTATGAGAGAAGAGAGAGTGTTGAAAAATTATTTTTGTACACATTGCATATATTAGTACACATATATACTTACACATATTATACACAGATATACATACATAGTATATGAGAGAAGAGAGACAGTACATATTAATATGGATCATGCATGGTGTGTATTATACACACAGACATACATACATATTAGTACATAATATTAGAGAGACCGAGTACATATTATAGATCATGCATGGTGTGTATGTTTGAGAGAAGAGAGACAGTACATATTAACATGGATCATGCATGGTGTGTATGTATGAGAGAAGACAGAAAGTACACATATATACATACAGAGTACACATATATACATGCACACGTGTATACACACAGACATACATACATATTACATGAGTAAATTCATTGTGTTACATATTAGGGTTTAGGGTTTAGGGTTTAGGGTTTGCTCCCAACAAGCTTAATATAAATATTACACATGTAAATTCAATGTGTTACATATACACAGATTGAGTACATATATCATACATGCGTTGAACATGATGTTTTCAATAAAGAAGCAACATATTTCTTCAGTTTGGTTTAGGGTTGTGCATGTGTGTGCATATGTGTTTTTGTAAGTTCTTGTAATGCGTGTGTAAATTTATGATTGTGTTTATATATGTGTGCAAAACAAACATCGAATAATTAAGAAAATAAAATTAATAAACACACTAGGAACATATTTTAAATTATACATAATAATATATGATTTTATCTAATATATAGCCATATATAGTTTTAATAATATATATTAATTTAATATTGATAAAAAGGTTTAACATTGAAATATTCTTGAAATAATAAGAAATTAATTGAGAAAATCCCATTAATATATACAAATGTAAATTAAGTACTCAAATAATTAACTAAATTAATTATCATAATCATGTTTAATATTGGAATATTCTTGGAATAATAAGAAAATAATAAAGAATATCCCATTAATATAAAGAAGATTAATTACTCAAGTAATTAAGGAAATGATATTAATATATATATTATTAAAACTATATATGACTATATATTAGATAAAATGATGTATTATTATGTATAATTTAAAATATGTTCATAGTGTGTATTAATTTAATATTGATAATAAGGTTTAACACATGAATATTCTTGAAATAATAACAAATTAATTGAGAAAATCCCATTAATATATACAAATGTAGAATAATTACTGCAATAATTAAGAACAAGACTAATTTAATTATGATAATCAGGTTTAATATTAGAATATTCTTCAAATATTAATAAAATATTAAAGAATATCCCATTGATACTAGGAAATGAAAACTAAATACTCGAGTAATTAAGAAAATAATAATAATAAACAGACTATGAATATATTTTAAATGATACATAATAATATATCAATTTATTTATTGTATAAGTATATATTTATATATATATATAATATAAATATACTTGAATACTAAGAATGTAGAATATAGTCTAAAATTTCGTAATATTAAACAGCTTGAATCACTTGAATAACATTAAATGCAATTTTAAAATACTCATTGGAACTGGAGAGTATATATGTCAGAGTGTCGGATATTTGTGTCAACTCATCTTAAATTTTATTTTCTGTTCTTTTTAAAAAATTTGAATTTCTGACATATGTATTGTCGGTCTGACATATAAATTTGAAAATGCATTTAATTTCCCACTCAAATTCAGATCTGGTTCTTTCTCCGGCAAGGGTTTCTTCATTTCTGTATTTTTCACTCTTTAGATCTTCTTTTTTCTTCATAGTGATCATCTCAGGAGCGAGATTAAATTGGGTGCTATTCTTTATAGGAAAGCACGGCGCCTTCAGTGCTGTTTACAAGTAAGTATTATAAACAAATTTAAAAATACTTATTAAGATTCACTCTCTTACATTCTCTCTTAAAATTACAATTTAGGGGTTTAGAAATGCATTAGGATTATAATATATTCCGTTAGGGATTTATCACGTTTAAATATCCTTTTAACTTAATATTCTAGGTTAACCGGGGCGGCGGGATTAATCCGGCCATTTCTTTTTCGCCTCTTTGAAGAAGTGGCGGGATTAATCCCGCCACCATCTCCCGGGCAATGCTTCTCCGCCACTGAAAAAGAGTGGCGGGATTAATCCCGTCGATAACCTTCTCAACTGATGAAGAGTTACCAGAATTTATTAGAAAGAGTTGTCGGCGGGATTAATCCCGCCAACCATTTTAGGAGGCAGGGAAGGGGTGGCGGGATTAATCTCGCCACCACTTCACTGTTTTAAAGATTTGGGGACAGGATTTATCCCGAGATCTCTTTGAAATCATAGTTTTGGAGAGAGTTATGTGCGGGTTTAATCCCGCCACCCATTCCCCGTCGTAAGAATTGTGGGCGGGATTAATCCCGCCTTGGACTCCCTCCGACAAGGAAGAGCCGGCGGGATTAATCCCGCCGCCTCTTCCTCCGACGAGGAAGGGAGTCCGGCGGGATTAATCCCGCCGACTCTCTCCGGCGAGGATGAGTCGGCGGGATTAATCCCGCCGGACTCCTCCCGGCGAGGAGAGTCGGCGGGATTAATCCCGCCGGACTCTTCCTCGTCGGAGAGAGTCGGCGGGATTAATCCCGCCGACTCCCCGAGGGGAGTCGGCGGGATTAATCCCGCCGGACTCTTCCGTCGGAGGAGTCGGCGGGATTAATCCCGCCGGACTCCCCCGAAGGGGGAGGGCGGCGGGATTAATCCCGCCGGCTCTCTCCGTCGGGGGAGTCGGCGGGATTAATCCCGCCGACTCTCTCCGAAGGGGTTGAGTCGGCGGCGGGATTAATCCCGCCGACCGTTCCTCGTCGGAGGGATTCGTTGGCGGGATTAATCCCGCCCATCAGTTGTATTAATCAAACATGAGATATTATCTCTAAACATAATTATGTATTATTGCATATGCATATTATTAAGTAACCGTAATTCAGATTTCTTAAAAATATTGCATAAACAGATATCATAAATAATACAATTATTTATGTGCAGGACAATATGTTTAATACTGGAGATAAAGTATGTCTTCTTCGGAACAACGAGATAGTTGGCACTGGAACTGTGGAAGTTCGAGATAATAATGCATCATGTCACAATATTTCCCAAGGATCTTGTGTGTACGTATGGGTGAACACCATTTTCAAGCATGTTGAGGTTCTGGGAATGGAATTTGAGGAGGGTTCTCCTGTATTGTGGAATTTGGATGAAGTCAAGGCTGACACAAAATATGCAGAGTCACAAACAAATAGTAGCACGAGTTTACCAGATGATGGCTTGCCTGCTGTATGGATGAGGTGATTCTCTTTCTTCGTGAGATTGAAGTCGGAAGAGGCATCATCACAGCTATAAATCCAATGGAAGCAGTGTCAGAAGAGAAACTAGGGTCCGACTTCGTGGGTGTAGTTGTGACAGAGGTTTCACCTAATGGCACATTGTATCCTGGATCCCTCGTGAGGTGGCGAACATCTGAATTAAGACGGCAAGATGGTTCAACATATTCTGGGTTGGATTTCAATAATAACAACCCGGAAGAACAACTCATATTTGAAGAGGTTCCTTGCATTGGTCCTATTGTAAGAAAAAGGCGATTCATGGGTTGTAGATCTTCCCCTGCAAGTTTCAGCAAGAGGGTAAAGATGGATCCTACATCTTCCGAAAGTGTTACGAGCATTTCCACGATTGACTGTTGCAAGAAGAAGTGTTGTCAGATGGCAGACCGGAATGAAATTACCCAATGTAGACATGTCTTTCGTATGCTCACCCAAAAGCAAAGGCATGAGTTTGTATATGCTGCACTAACTGGGTGTATTGATGGAATGGCCTCGGACACAGGTTATCAGAGTACATCCATGGTATTTAATAAGGTGGCCATCTGCTTCAAAGCTTGGTACAGTATATACGGGATCCCAAAGACCACGTTCTACCGTCGGAGGGATGAGTGGCTAGATGGAGCGCGAACCTCAGTTCATGGGAACACTGGCTTGGTCAAAACCCGCTCTCACATCATGGCAGCCATAGAGATACTCAAGGCTTTTGTGGAAGCAAATGCAGACAGGATGCCTCACAAATGCCGAACCACAAATGCAGGGGTCAGGGAAAATCTCAAGGTTTTACCTTCAATCTACACTCAATTGAAACTGTGTGAACATGTGAACAAGTGCCTCAGTTTGATGGGGCTCCAAGCAATCTGCACTGGTACCTTCAACAACATATGGAATACTCATTTTAAGGATGTGGAGATTGCAAAACACTCTAGCTTTTCTAAGTGTGACACTTGTACATCATTGAAGGCTGCAGAGGCTTGTGCAAAAACCTTGGTGGAGATCACTACCATTCAAAGGAAGATGGAGGCCCACATGATTGCACAACAAACTTGTCGGTCTCAGTACTATGCACACCGCATGCTTTCTGTGTCACGCCCATCAGAGTATCTGTGCTTGATCCATGACAAGATGGATCATTCAAAGACCAGCATTCCAAAGCTCTTTGCAACACCAAAGTGCCTTGGAAATGTCATGAAACTTCCGATTTCTTTAACAGGTGTGCTAACACATGGACACGGTTGTGAGTCATATGGACACTTTTCACTTCCACATTGGTCTAGCGACTCCAATTTCACTATTGGGTCGTTAGCCATGTGTTTCAGAAACCTTGAAGCCCACTCACAGACAATCCTATCAGTGATCTCAAAGTGAAGAAACAACACCTTCAACCTTTACATAATGCTCTCATGAACACGTCTGCACTTGAGGCTACTTGGGAATATGAGAGGCATTGTCAGCAACCTGCACAAAAAACAGATGGCCCTGTTGAGAGTTCAGGTTCAGTGGAGGGATCTAGCTCAAATAGTGTACATGTGTCCTCAACATCAAATAAGCTTCCTCGTCATTTGCTTTTACAGATGGATAATTGTGCAGGCGAGAACAAAAATAGGTAAATCATTTTACTTAAGGGTTTCTCAAGCTCATACTTACTTTTATTTTCTAGATATGTGCTAGCATACTTGTCAATGCTTGTTGCCAAAGGTGTGTTTGAAACAATCACGCTCAGTTTCCTTATGGTTGGTCACACTCATGAAGATATTGATGCGTTCTTCAGCAAGGTCTCCAACTCTACAAAAAGGACAAGTGCACTTACCTTACCGCATATGATGAATCTTTTTGAAAATTGCATCTCCAAAAAAAGTTGTGCTTTGCTTGTGACTGAGGTGCCAGACTTCAAAAAATTTCTCAAGGAGTATATAAAAGAAGGGAGTGATTCTTTAGTTGGTCACCTTGTGCCGCTACAATTCTTTTTCTCCATACGAGATGGTATACCTATTATGCAGTACAAGTTACGGCCATCAGAGCAGGAGTGGTTACCGAAAGAGGGCTTAATGCTCTTCAAAAGTGGAGAGGATGGAAAGCCACTTCTCCCAGAAGGACAACCAGACCCTATTCCATTGAGTGCCCAGCTCAAGGAACAAGAGGTTATTATTGATGGCATCAAAAAATATGTGGCATGGGTTCAAAAATCGATGCCAAAGAATTCTGATAAGGCAACTGGTTACTCAGAACTATATAAGCATGTGGTCAACTATTGGGAGACTGTTGTTCGAGAGTTGGAAGGGCCTACTGTCACAAGTACAGAATTGCAACACCCTTTCTGGCCTAAAACAAGGTGGCGAGAGGAGATTGAAATGACATCACTGAGCAGACGACATAGAAGCCAGTAGTGATGTGGAAGTGCAAACCCCACACTTTGTTGGACAAAGGAACCAAAAACCTAAAGCATACTTTGATTGCTGCAAGGATCTTCAAAAACTAATGATGGTTCTCATTACTCCAGATGCGTCATATAATCAGCCTATTTGGATGGGTCAAATTATCGACACACCTGAAGTAATCACAAAAAATAGTATTGTTAAGGTTGCATGGTTCAAACCACAAAAAAGGCGACACGAGAAGGAGAGCGAAAGATATAATGGATGCCTAGAGAAAACATGGTCTCCCAATCAAAAAGACCCAGCATGTTTTATAAATGTTAAATCCATTCGATATGGGTGGATGTCAAGAAGCGTTGATAAAGTCACGATTAACAAAACTGCAAGGGAATGTATGTTTTCTGAAGCTTAAAGCAATTACAAAATTATAAAATATCATATATTTAATATTCATAATTATTATAAACTCTTTAATAATAGTACCAAATTGTATACTTAACTATATAAATTTAAAAAATGATATGGAAGATTGACTATATTATTATAGGATTTTATATATATATTATTACTACTACAAATTTTTAATTAATAATGTTATATTTAAATATTAATATTTTAATAACAACATCAATATTTATATAATGTACCTCTTATGCTCTTCCTTAATTGTTATATTAGGCAATATATTATATAATTTAATACATTCTACTTTTTAATGTTATTAATTTTTGTTCAATGAATGCTATAATTTATTAAAGGGTAGAATACAAAATAGAATATTCTAAAGAATATTCTCTTTTCAAACATATATTCTAAAGAATATTCCTTTAATATTAGAAAATGCTAATTAAATAGCTAAAATTGCTAATTATTAGGAAATGGGACTATAGCCATGCCCATTTTAGTTACAACTTGCATTTATTTATGATATCTGTTTATGCAATATTTCTAAGAAATCATAACTGCGGTTGCTTAATAATATGCATGTGCAATAATACATAATTATGTATAAAGATAATATCTCATACTTTATTAATACAACTAATGGGCGGGATTAATCCCGCCCACAACTCCATCCGACGAGGAACGATGGGTGGGATTAATCCCGCCGATTCTTCCTCGCGGGAGGGAATCGTCGGCGGGATTAATCTCGCCGACGGTACTTCCTCGTCTAAGAGAGGCGGCAGGATTAATCCCGCCATAACTCCCGACGAGGAAGTACCGGCGGGATTAATCCCGCCGCTTCTTCCTCGCGGGAGGGAATCGGCGGCGGAATTAATCCCGCCGCAAATCCCTCTGACGAGGAAGAGGGGGCGGGATTAATCCCGCCGACAACACTGACGAAGGAGAATAGGCAGCGGGATTAATCCCGTCCACAACTCTGACGACGGGGAATAAGCGGCGGGATTAATCCCGCCCACAATTCTCTACGAAATTATGATTTTAAAGAAATTCGGGATGAATCCTGCCCACAAATATTTTAAAACAGGAATGTGATGGCGAGATTAATCCCGCCACACCTTCTCTGCCTCCTAAAATGGATAGCGAGATTAATCCTGTAGATAACTTTTTTTAATAAATTCAAGTATCTCTTTATCAGTTGAGAGAGTTATTGGCGGGATTAATCCCGCCGCTCTTCTTAAAAGGTGGAGAAGCATTGCCCGAACTAATTCTATTATAGTTATCAAAGAGATGGTGGTGGGATTAATCCCGCCACCTCTTCGAAGATGCGAAAAAAAATGGCCGGATTAATCCCGCCGCCCCAGCTAACCGAGAATATTAAGTTAAAAGTATATTTAAACGGGATAAATCCCTAACAGAATATATTATAATCCTAATGCATTCCTAAATCCCTAAATTCTAAAATTTAAGAGAGAATGTAAGATAGTGAATCTTTATAAATATATTTAAATTTGTTTATAATACTTACTTGTAAACAGCATTGAAGGCGCCGTGCTTTCCTATAAACAATAACGCACCCAATTTAATGTCGCTCCTGAGCTGATCACTAAGAAGAAAAAAGAAAAGCTGAAGAGTGAAAAATAAATAAATAAAGAAACCCTTGCCGGAGAAAGAACCAGATCTAAATTTGAGTGGGAAATTAAATGCATTTTCAAATTTACATGTCAGACCGACAATACTTATGTTAGAAGTTCAAAATTTTTGAAATAACAGAAAAGAAAATTTAAGATGAGTTGAAACAAATAACCGACAGTCTGACATATATACTCTCCAATTCCAATGAGTGTTTTAAAATTGCATTTAATATCATTCAAGTGCTTCAAGCTGTTTAATATTACGAAATTCTAGTAATTATTCTACATTCTTAATATTAAGTATATATTATTAAGTTTATTATATATATATATACACTAATACAATAAATAAATTGATATATTATTATGTATCATTTAAAATATATCATAGTCTGTTTATTATTATTATTTTCTTAATTACTCGAGTAATTAATTTACATTTCCTACTATTAATGGGATATTCTTTGTTATTTTCTTAATATTCAAAGAATATTCCAATATTAAACATGATTATCATAATTAAATTAGTCTTATTCTTAATTATCTCAGTAATTATTCTACATTTGTATATATTAATGGGATTTTCTCAATTAATTTGTTATTATTTCAAGAATATTCTAGTGTTAAACCTTATTATCAATATTAAATTAGTATATATTATTAAAACTATATATGGCTATATATTAGATAAAATCATATATTATTATGTATAATTTAAAATATGTTTATAGTGTGTATATTAATATTATTTCTTAATTATTCCATGTTTGTTTTGCACATATTATATATATGCACATTGTAACTAAAGTGGGCATGATACGTGAAAATGGGAATATAAATAAATTACTAATTAATACTTAAGTTTTAATTATTAATTAATCATTTAATTAATATATAATTAAGCCTTAAATATTAATTAATTAATTAATTAATTAATCCTTCAATAACCTTACTTAGTAAGGAATATTCCTAAACTATCTTAGAATATTCATATTATTCTAAAAATAGTTTACAATAATGAAGAAATATTATCAAACATAATTACAAATGAAATCATTTCCTTATCAACATGTTAATTTATTTAATATAAATACTTTCTTCCTAACCATACAGAGAAATCTCCTCATTTTGTCTAAATCATCACTCTCCGGATTAATCAAATCATTTTGGTCAATATCTTGATGTTGTTGCCACCACCTAACACTCTCACGAATGTAATTGGGAGTTGCCATCCTTGTTAATACATAAGATGTAATAAGACCAGGTCTGCATAAAGGCTCATCTAAAGAATGACGTTCCTTAAGAATAATATTATAAAGCGCCCGGTTGCTATCCTTCATTTTATAAAATTCAAAATCACGAGAAAGAAAAACTTCAGGAAATGTTTGATACGGTGGATACTGCTCACAAAAGTTTTCGAGATTCTTCTTTCTGAGGCACGTATCCAAGTAATTCACTAGCTCATCCATAATATCAGTATCAGAATATGGATTGAAAGTGATTGGATGAATACAAGCAATGTTTTGGTTGAGCATAGCCTTCTGAGGAGAGTCGTCTACCACTAAGATATGTGCATTCTTCATTATCCTTAAGTGACTAATCTCCCCATGAGTCCCAATTATTCTTTCATTCTTGAAGAAGTACGGCTTGCTTTCCTTTCTTATATTGTGAAATTCGAGAGGTTTATAACATATTCGCTAGTCAAAAATCCAATCTTTACGAATCACCTCTTCTGCAACACTACAATGTTTCTTAAGCAAATTCAACAGCGGTGTTAAGTTATGAATCTGCATGCATGATCAAATCCCCACAAGCGCACCCATCTTCTTAAGCTTTTGAAAGAGACGATCCAACCCTGGACGAAAAATAATATCATATCGAAATTTACCATAACAAGGAATAAAATCTCCTTGTTTGATTTCTTTTTTCCTATCCTCGGGCCTTTGTCAATGAAGTAGAACACCATTAACATCCAACAACACAATATGGCCATGAGTAACATGGGATAGCGTTGCCTCTTGAATACTTTGCAAATCACTTGTTTGCTCCCTTTCACATTTATCCGTTGCCACTATCTCGTTGCCTATCCCTTCATCATTTAATTGTACATCATCCTTACAAGATTCAGATATTGCATGCACTGAAGAAATTAATTTCGGAACTGAAGCCAATAAAAATGATGATGAAAAAACTGAAGTGACCCCATGGTAACGATATTTGAGCTGCATTATTATCCATTTCCTGCATGAACTCTGTCATTCTGACATGTGGCACAAGAAATTGTCGCCAAACCCCTCTCTTACCTCATGTCAATGCTGAAAATCCATGTTCTCAATTGTTTCATTACATCTGCAAAATGATAATTAGCTGACCTTAAAATTATCAAGGTATATTTTTACCTTGTTAATGTGTGACCCATGTTTGAACTAAAAGCTTCATTAATCCTTGAGAATTTATTTTCTGTACAAATATAAACGAAATATACAAAAATGCCTTATGTTACACTCATTTACAACTATTCGTCACTCTAAGAACTCATTAACAATTCTTCTTCGCTATTACCTTCTGAGTGAGGCGAAGAAGGTCTAAGCCGCTTGTGAGATGGTTCATGCTCTTCTGTATCTTCTATTGATGTTTCCATGGGTAATGGAGTGTGCGAATGTTCTGTACTCCTCGAGATAACTTCCGGTCTAATATCTGATTGAAGTTTGTCCTCAGACTCCGACATTGAACCAGATTCGTCTTCAGAGCTATCGCACTTATCGGGAGGGAACTTTCTCAAATACTCCTTTATGGATTTGTTGGGGTATTCAGTTGAGAACCTATCTATCCACTTGTTCAGGTCCTCAACCATGGTCTTATCCTTTTCAACGGCAAATACACATGTATGCCGAAGGTAACACTCCTTCAAGACGGACCCCCTAGTGCAGTAGTCAAAAACCCACACATCACTGTGAGGACCCCTAATCAAGTTGACGATGCTCTGTGCCACTTGACTTGTGATGTTTGGATAACGTACATTGCCGAATACGTCACTCTCACATATCGGTGTATCGGATGGAGGTTCAGGGCCGTTGGAGTGCAAACAGATGCCTAGCCAGTCATTTGGAAGTTTGAAACTGTTTGGCGCATTCCTAACAACCAAGTGAACAACCGAATCAATGCACTTCGGATCAACATCATTCATATAAAATCCTATCCAACGATGTTTATTCCTCTTGGCAAAGGAGAAGGCAAAGGTATCGGTGACATGAGCAAGAATCAAGAAATAAATACCTAAAAACATAGATATCAGTCAAGAGTGCAAGTATGAATTCAATAATAAATACCTTCTTTGTACATACTTGCACGACTAAGTTTCTTCCACCAAATCCTCTAGTGTCCTGTCTGTCGAAGGATTTTTTGACACCCGCCGATCCATCACGAACAATTGAAACGGTTTCCTACAAGCAGTGATGGTACCCATAAAGTCTCCGAATCCAACAACAAACATCTGTAGGGCTTGTTGTGATTTGTAGCATCCTCCTTTATAAGGTTCAACTCGGTTCTCCGCTGCTGAAGGACTGCCATAAGAGAAGGCGTCATCGCAATTTTCTCCTTTTTGGCGTTGGCGTGCAATAGATTCTTGCCCAGATCTTCCGATTGATTCACCCATTCGACAAGCATATCATCATTTGTCACATGCAAATATTTGCTGACCTCTTCGTATGTTGAAGCCGAAATCCAACCCAGTTTGTGGCAGTGTATTCCCAACCACTCCTTGAAGTGCCTGACCGTCTTCAACTCCATTGCCTTGAGATGAAAAGGAGAGGTGGGGCTGCTGTTGTTAATCTGTAATTTGCCATCAATCACCAAATCAGCCAAGACTTTCATCTCCTCCATCGTTGTTCCATTTAAAGGCTTCAATCATGTGAGCTTGAAATCGTTGTCTACATCCTTTATAGATTAAACAGACTTAGCCTTCGGCGTCTTACTGGGTTTCTTTGCAAACTTCTCTGAGGGCTCCACTTCACTTGTCTGCTTCTTCTTCAGTGTTCCTTTTGAAAAGGATTCCATAATCCCCAACCATTTCGCAAAGATCCTATCCTCGGGACAAGAAATCAACATCATCAAAAAGGATGTTTCCTTCCCGCCCACCTGGGCAAAATCAACTGCTACAATTTCTTCAACTCTCTGAGAAAAAAGACAGATTAATATACCGGCGAGATAAATCCCGCCCAAACAATTTGCTTACCCGGTAGTCCGCAGATTGTGTATTTCCTGCGGTAGCTCTTTGTGGTCGCTGAAGAGATTCCCACACGGCTCGCGTGTGTTTGAACTTCTCCCATATTTTGCTGTTGTAGTGGTTGGTGTCTGCAGCGTCCCATTACGCCGATAACTTATGGTACTGCTCGATTGTGAGATTCAGCTTCGCTAAAAACGCCGAATCTTTTAGTTAGCTTCTCACGGGTATGCTCGGAAAGTTTTGTTGCCATCGTTCCTTTGTTGTGTTCGTCGAGAAGTCGTTGGGCTGCTGTTATTGTGTGCTTGCCACTAATGATGTAGTACTTAACTGATTTTCTATTCTCCTTCTGAACCTTCCTCATTTGTTCCGGTGTTGTGATCCACACTTTGTCAGCGCCTTTGTTTCTCTCGTAGTATGCGCACAAAACAGCATTATGTGGAATGGTGTAAGAATTGTCGTCCTTCATCTTCTCCATGAGCTCAGCTACACGTTCCTGATTCAGTGGCTTGTAATTGAAGTTTGGGTTGACGCTGCAATACTTAACTCTACACTTGTAAATCCTATCATCCAACATCATTTCCTTGTGGCTTATTGCAACATGGGACGCCACAGGTGCAGCTGACAAAACGACTAATGATTTTCTTCTACGATCCGAATCAACATGTGTGATCCCCGATTGATGTTGTTCTAATGTTCTCGGCACACTCTTCCAGCTCCAGAAATTTGCTAAGCAAATTGAACGTGATCTGTAAAGAACCTGAGACCAAGCCACCCTCTCAATCTCCTTTATGATGTCGCTGTGTTCTTCTTCAATGTAAAGAGGGACAATTGCTCCATTTGTGGATTTTCTGTATTGTGAAGCAATATCTCCTAAGAATACACCTACTCGATGAATTTGAAAGATCTTCGAAGTAGATCCAGTTGGATCCCTCCATAGATGGCTTTCGTTGAGTTAAAGAAGAACTCCACGGTCAACATCATTAGTGAACACGTGAACGTCATTATCCAAAGTCGACAAAACCACCTGAAATTAATGTTGTAACTGGTGACCTCTGGATTCGAGAACGTGACATGGATGGAACAAGGCATATGTGTGAGCATCGTTCAATCTGGGTTCAGCATGTTTTCGGATGCTTGACTAGCCACCCACTTTCCATTGTTTTGCTTGTCCATGCGATGTGACAGAGGTTAGTTTGACAGCAACCATGGTTGTTTCATGTGCTTCCATTTAGTTTGAAATATGGCCAAGTTGATTCCAGATCCCCCTGCCCATCTCTTCTCTGCTCTCGTCTTTAATGTCACCTCAATTCCACTCTGAATACAAAAATGATTAGTTCAAGCACATATCCGAGTATAACAGATTTATTTTAATTCTTACCCAGAATTTGACGACGACTCCATATTAATGACTCGATCTCCTTGTTTAATTAAATTGTCCTTCTGCAAAATAATACACTATGAAACAAATCATATAAAAACGCACACACACTTGTATAACCCGAATATACAAAAATAATACATAGAGAGAAGTGAACGGAATTAACTGTCCAAAGCTCACCTTTGTGCTAGTGCAAAAGAAAGATAACATTTTGTTTTAAAACCACCACAAATGTCTGTACAGTTTTACATAGTTTCCTAGCTTTTACTTGAAATATTATGATAAGATGATAAAAGTAAATAAAATGAGATATGCAACTTATATATACTAACACATATATATTCACATGGAAGGTGCGGCGGGATTAATCTCGTCACCCCTTCAATGCCTCCTGAAAGAGTGGGCGGGATTAATCTCGCCACCTTTCTGGAGGCTTGAACGGGAGTGCAGAATTAATCTTGCCACCTTCTCGGTCTCAGAGAGAACTTGGCAGGATTTATTATGCACACCCTTCAGTGACTCCAGAAAGGAGGCGGGATTAATTCTCGCCCACCATGTAAGGGATGGTTAAATGAATTTCGCCACCTTCCAGTTCTCCCATTGGTATGTTGTAAACCTTCTACGTCTCAGACAGAAACGTTTGGGATTGGTCCGACTCACCAATGAGAAAAGGGAAGGGTGGCGGGATTCATTCCTCCAATAGGCATTGAAAGGCTCGCGGGATTAATCCCGCCCAGGGCCTTCACTCAGTCCCTATGCGGCGGATTAATCCGCCGGACGCCAATTCTCTCCGCGAATCGGGCGGGATTAATCTCGCACCTAGGCCCTTCAGGCAGGCCTTTGGCGGCGGGATTAATCCTGCCCAATTCCGCGCAAGGCAGCAAGATTAATCCCGCCGCCCAGCCCTTCACTCGGGCCCTAGGCGGCGGGATTAATCCCCCGCCTAGGCCCTTCAAGCAGGCCTTTGGCAACGGGATTAATTCCGCTGCCAGGCCCTTTACTCGGGCCCTAGGCGGCGGGATTAATCCCACCGGACACCAATCCCTGCGCAGAATCGAGTGGGATTAATCCCGCCGCCAGGCCCTTCAGGCAAGCCTTTGGCAGTGGGATAAATCCCGCCCGATTCCACGCAGGACATGCGTACGGGCGGGATTAATCCCGCCGCTCATGAGGCTAACGGAATAGCCTGCCTGAAGGGTGGCGGGATTAATCTCACCGCCGAGGGTCTAACCATATAGCGGCGGGATTAATCCTGCCGCGAGGGCTAACCATATAGCGGCGGGATTAATCCCGCCGCTACACACGTCTCACCATATAGCGGCGGGATTAATCCCACCGCTACGCACATATATATTTATATATGTATATGTGTGTAGGAGAGTGTATGTGTGTGCTAGAGATAGACAAATCAGATAAAATTATACTGATACACAAATTATACCGATACACAATTATATGTATATCGTGTGTAGCGTGTGTGAAACAAATAAAATCATACAGATAAATAAACAAATCAATAAAATTATATAATATAGTGTGTGTGTGTGTATATTATATAGGAGTGTGCGTGTGTGTGCGAGAAATAGATAAATAAATAAAATTATACAGATACTGGTACACATAATATATGTATGTATATATGTACATAGGTATATATATATATGTGTGTATATGTATATCGTGTGTATGCATGTGTGAAACAAATAAAATCATACAGATAAACAAAACACACACACACATATATATATACATGAGTGTGCGTGTGTGTGCGAGAGATAAAATTAACAAATCAATAAAATTATACAGATACACACACACACATATATATATGTGTATATATATATATATATATATATATATATATATATATATATGTATGTATAGGAGTGTGCGTGTGTGTGCGAAAAATAGATAAATAAATAGAATTATACAGATACTGGTACACATAATATATGTATGTATATATGTATATAGGTATATATATGTGTGTGTGTGGTGTGTATGTATGTATATCGTGAGTATGCGTGTGTGAGAGAAACAAATAAAATCATACAGATAAACAGGAGTGTGCGTGCGTGTGCAAGAGATAAAATTAATAAATTAATAAAATTATACAGATACACAAACAAACAAAACATATATATATATATATATATATATATATATATATATATATATATATATATATATCTGTGTGTGTATATGTATACAAGTGTGTGTGTGTGTGCGAGAGATAGAGATCTATAGAGAAGAGAGAGAGAGAAGGATATATATATATATATATATATAATATATATATATATATATATCTGTGTGTGTGTATATTGTGTGTGTGTGTGTGTGTATGTATACGAGTGTGCGTGTGTGCGAGAGATAGAGATCTAAATTATATTATTAAGATACACATATATAAATATATAAATAAATAAATAAACTCAGAGGAGTGTGCGTGTGAGAGAGAGAGAGAGATCTCACCTGTGTGAGAGAGAGAAGGAGATTTCACCGCCGCCGCTGCCGCCGCCTTACAAACCCTAGGAATATACTTAAACCCTAAAAGGAATAGAATATATATTAACCCTAATCGAATATTCCTTCTAAGAATATACTTAAACCCTAAAAAGATTAAACTAGTGATTCGCCCTAAACGAATATTCTTTCATTATATTATCAGCGTGTGCGTGTGCATGGGTGTATCACATACACCCAAGAATAAATATCATGCAGGGGTTTAACACGTGTGTGTCCATGAGAGTGTTAAAGTTTCACATGCAGCGATACATATATACACACATAGTATTATATACATAGACATACATACATATTAGTACATATTAATATTAGAGAGACAGAGTACAGGATCATGTATGGTGTGTATGTATGAGAGAAGAGTGATAATACATATTATGGATCATGCATGGTGTGTATGTTTGAGAGAGAAGAGACAATACGTATTTACATGGATCATGCATGGTGTGTATGTATGAGAGAAGAGTGAGAGTGTTAACAAATTAAATTCATACACATTGGATATATTAGTACACACATATACATACACACGTGTATACACACAGACATACATACATATTACATGTGTAAATTCAATGTGTTACATAGGGTTTAGGGTTTAGGGTTAGGATGGATCATGCATGGTGTTTATGTATGAGAGGAGTGAGTGTTATACACAGATATACATTATACATATTACATAATATTGTAACATCAGTACATATTATGGATCATGCATGGTGTGTATGTATGAGAGAAGAGACAGGCTACATATTATAGATCATGATCATGCATGGTGTGTATGTATGAGAGAAGGGATTATGCATGGTGACACTGTGTATGTATGAGAGAAGAGATAGAGTGTTAACAAATGAAAATCGTACACATTGCATATATTATATTAGTACACATATATACACACGTGTATACACACAGACATACATATATATTACATGTGTAAATTCAATGTGTTACATACACACACTGAGTACATATAGATCATACATGCGTTGAACATGATGTTTTTCAATAAAGAAGCAACATATAATTTCTCAAGTTTGGTTTAGGGCAATGTGCATGTGTGTGCATATGTGTCTCTGTAAGTGCTTCTAATGCGTGTGCACATGTATATATAAATTTATGATTGTGTTTATATATAATATGTGCAAAACAAACATGGAATAATTAAGAAATAATATTAATATACACACTATGAACATTTTTAAATTATACATAATAATATATGATTTTATCTAATATATAGCCATATATAGTTTTAATAATATATATTAATTTAATATTGATAATAAGGTTTAACACTAGAATATTCTTGAAATAATAACAAATTAATTGAGAAAATCCCATTAATATATACAAATGTAGAATAATTACTGAGATAATTAAGAATAAGACTAATTTAATTATGATAATCATGTTTAATATTGGAATATTCTTTGAATATTAAGAAAATAACAAAGAATATCCCATTAATAGTAGGAAATGTAAATTAATTACTCGAGTAATTAATAAAATAATAATAATAAACAGACTATGAATATATTTTAAATGATACATAATAATATAATCAATTTATTTATTGTATTAGTGTATATATATATATAATATAAACTTAATAATATATACTTATGTAAGTTGTAACTAAAATGGGCATGGCTATAGTCCATTTCCTAATATTAGCAATTTTAGCTATTTAATTAGCATTTTCTAATATTAAAGGAATATTCTTTAGAATATATGTTTGAAAAGAAGATATTCTTTAGAATATTCTATTTGTATTCTTACCCTTTAATAATTATAGCATTCATTGAACAAAATTAATAACATTATAAAAGTAGAATGTATTAAATTATATAATATATTGCTAATATAACAATTAAGGAAGAGCATAAGAGGTACATTATATAAATATTGATGTTGTTATTATTAATATTTAAATATAACATTATTAATTAAAAATTTGTAGTATAATATATATATAAATCCTATATATAGTCATCTTCCTATCATTTTTTAATTTTATATAGTTAAGTATACAATTTGGTACTATTATTAAAGAGTTTATAATAATTATGAATATTAAATATATGATTTTATAATTTTGTAATTGCTTTAAGCTTCGAAACATACATTCCTTGCAGTTTTGTTAATCGTGACTTTATCAACGTTCTTGACATCCACCCATATCGAATGGATTTAACATTTATAAACATGCTGGGTCTTTTTGATTGGGAGACCATGTTTTCTCTAGGCATCCATTATATCTTTCGCTCTCCTTCTCGTGTCGCCTTTTTTGTGGTTTGAACCATGCAACCTTAACAATACTATTTTTGTGATTACTTCAGGTGTGTCGATAATTTGACCCATCCAAATAGGCTGATTATATGACGCATCTGGAGTAATGAGACCATCATTAGTTTTTGAAGATCTTGCAGCAATCAAAGTATGTTTAGGTTTTTGGTTCCTTTGTCCAACAAAGTGTGGGGTTTGCACTTCCACATACTACTGGCTTCTATGTCATCTATGTTAGTGATGTCATTTCAATCTCCTCTCGCCACCTTGTTTTAGGCCAGAAGGTGTTGCAATTCTGTACTTTGACAGTAGGCCCTTCCAACTCTCGAACAACAGTCTCCCAATAGTTGACCACATGCTTATATAGTTCTGAGTAACCAGTTGCCTTATCAGAATTCTTTGGCATCGATTTTTGAACCCATGCCACATATTTTTTGATGCCATCAATAATAACCTCTTGTTCCTTGAGCTGGGCACTCAATGGAATAGGGTCTGGTTGTCCTTCTGGGAGAAGTGGCTTTTCCATCCTCTCCACTTTTGAAGAGCATTAAGCCCTTTCGGTACCACTCCTGCTCTGATGGCCGTAACTTGTACTGCATAATAGGTATACCATTCGTATGAGAAAAAGAATTGTAGCGGACAAGGTGACCAACTAAAGAATCACTCCTTCTTTTATATACTCCTTGAGAAATTTTTTGAAGTCTGGCACTCAGTCACAAGCAAAGCACAACTTTTTTTGAGATGAATTTTCAAAAGATTCTCATATGCGGTAAGGTAAGTGCACTTGTCCTTTTTGTAGAGTTGGAGACCTTGCTGAAGAACGCATCAATATCTTCATGAGTGTGACCAACCATAAGGAAACTGAGCGTGATTGTTTCAAACACACCTTTGGCAAAAGCATTGACAAGTATGCTAGCACATATCTGAAAATAAAAGTAAGTATGAGCTTGAGAAACCTTAAGTAAAATGATTTACCTATTTTTGTTCTCGCCTGCACAATTATCATCTGTAAAAGCAAATGACGAGGAAGCTTATTTGATTTGAGGACACATGTTACACTATTTGAGCTAGATCCCTCCACTGAACCAGAACTTCAACAGGGCATCTGTTTTTTGTGCAGGTTGCTGACATGCCTCTCATATTCCCAAGTAGCCTCAAGTGCAGATGTGTTCATGAGAGCATTATGTAAAGGTTGAGGTGTTGTTTCTTCACTTTGAGATCACTGATAGGACTTGTCTGTGAGTGGGCTTCAAGGTTTCTGAAAACACATGGCTAAGACCAATAGTGAAATTGGAGTCGCTAGACCAATGTGGAAGTGAAAAGTGTCCATATGATCACAACGTGTCATGTGTTAGCACACCTGTAATGAAATCGGAAGTTTCATAACATTTCCAAGGCACTTTGGTGTTGCAAAGAGCTTTGGAATGCTGTCTTTGAATGATCCATCTTGTCATGGATCAAGCAAGGTACTCTGATGGGCGTGACACAGAAAGCATGCGGTGTGCATAGTACTGAGACCGCAAGTTTGTTGTGCAATCATGTGGGCTCCATCTTCCTTTGAATGGTAGTGATCTCCACCAAGGTTTTTTGCACAAGCCTCTGCAGCCTTCAATGATGTACAAGTGTCACTTAGAGAAAGCTAGAGTGTTTTGCAATCTCACATCCTTAAAATGAGTATTCCATATGTTGTTGAAGGTACCAGTGCAGATTGCTTGGAGCCCATCAAATTGAGGCACTTGTTCACATGTTCACACAGCTTCAATTGATGTAGATTGAAGGCAAACCTTGAGATTTTTCCCCCTGCATTTGTGGTTCGGCATTTGTGAGGCATCCTGTCTGCATTTGCTTCCACAAAAGCCTTGAGTATCTCTATGGCTGCCATGATGTGAGAGCGGGTTTTGACCAAGCGAGTGTTCCCATGAACTGAGGTTCGCGCTCCATCTAGCCACTATCCTCCGACGGTAGAACGTGGTCTTTGGGATCCCGTATATACTGTACCAAGCTTTGAAGCAGATGGCACCTTATTAAATACCATGGATGTACTCTGATAACCTGTGTCCGAGGCCATTCCATCAATACACCCAGTTAGTGCAGCATATACAAACTCATGCCTTTGCTTTTGGGTGAGCATACGAAAGACATGTCTACATTGGGTAATTTCATTCCGGTCTGCCATCTGACAACACTTCTTCTTGCAACAGTCAATCGTGGAAATGCTCGTAACACTTTCGGAAGGTAGGATCCATCTTTACCCTCTTGCTGAAACTTGCAGGGGAAGATCTACAACCCATGAATCGCCTTTTTCTTACAATAGGACCAATGCAAGGAACCTCTTCAAATATGAGTTGTTCTTCCGGGTTGTTATTATTGAAATCCAACCCAGAATATGTTGAACCATCTTGCCGTCTTAATTCAGATGTTCGCCACCTCACGAGGGATCCAGGATACAATGTGCCATTAGGTGAAACCTCTGTCACAACTACCCACGAAGTCGGACCCTAGTTTCTCTTCTGACACTGCTTCCATTGGATTTATAGCTGTGATGATGCCTCTTCCGACTTCAATCTCACGAAGAAAGAGAATCACCTCATCCATCACAGCAGGCAAGCCATCATCTGGTAACTCGTGCTACTATTTGTTTGTGACTCTGCATATTCTGTGTCAGCCTTGACTTCATCCAAATTCCACAATACAGGAGAACCCTCCTCAAATTCCATTCCCAGAACCTCAACATGCTTGTAAATGGTGTTCACCATACGACACAAGATCCTTGGGCAATATTGTGACATGATGCATTATTATCTCGAACTTCCACAGTTCCAGTGCCAACTATCTCGTTGTTCCGAAGAAGACATACTTTATCTCAGTATTAAACATATTGTCCTGCACATAAATAATTGTATTATTTATGATATCTGTTTATGCAATATTTCTAAGAAATCTGATAAATAATTGTAAATAATATGCAATAATACCAATAATATTATGTTTAAAGATAATATCTCATGTTTGATTAATACAACTGATGGGCGGGATTAATCCCGCCACGAATCCCTCCGACGAGGAACGGTCGGCGGGATTAATCCCGCCGCCGACTCAACCCCTTCGAGAGAGTCGGCGGGATTAATCCCGCCTTGGACTCCCTCCGACAAGGAAGAGCCGGCGGGATTAATCCCGCCGCCCTCCCCTCGGGAGTCCGGCGGGATTAATCCCGCCACTCCCTCCGACGAGGAACGGTCGGCGGGATTAATCCCGCCGCCGAGTCGGCGGGATTAATCCCGCCTTGGACTCCCTCCGACAAGGAAGAGCGGCGGGATTAATCCCGCCGCCTCTTCCCTCGGGGAGTCCGGCGGGATTAATCCCGCCACTCTCTCCTCCTCGGAAGGGAGTCCGGCGGGATTAATCCCGCCGCTCATCCTCGCGGGAGAGTCGGCGGGATTAATCCCGCGGACTCCCCCGAGGAGGAAGAGGCGGCGGGATTAATCCCGCCGGCTCTTCCTTGTCGGAGGGAGTCCAAGGCGGGATTAATCCCGCCCACAATTCTTACGACGGGGAATGGGTGGCGGGATTAAACCCGCACATAACTCTCTCCAAAACTATGATTTCAAAGAGATCTCGGGATAAATCCTGTCCCCAAATCCTTAAAACAGGGATGTGGTGGCGAGATTAATCCCGCCACCCCTTCCCTGCCTCCTAAAATGGTTGGCGGGATTAATCCCGCCGACAACTCTTTCTAATAAATTCTGGTAACTCTTCATCAGTTGAGAAGGTTATCGGCGGGATTAATCCCGCCACTCTTTTTCAGTGGCGGAGAAGCATTGCCCGAGAGATGGTGGCGGGATTAATCCCGCCACCTCTTCGAAGAGGCGAAAAAGAAATGGCCGGATTAATCCCGCCGCCCCGGTTAACCTAGAATATTAAGTTAAAAGGATATTTAAACGGGATAAATCCCTAACGGAATATATTATAATCCTAATGCATTCCTAAACCCCTAAATTGTAATTTTAAGAGAGAATGTAAGAGAGTGAATCTTTATAAGTATTTTTAAATTTGTTTATAATACTTACTTGTAAACAGCACTGAAGGCGCCGTGCTTTCCTATAAAGAATAGCACCCAATTTAATCTCGCTCCTGAGATGATCACTATGAAGAAAAAAGAAGATCTAAAGAGTGAAAAATACAGAAATGAAGAAACCCTTGCCGGAGAAAGAACCAGATCTGAATTTGAGTGGGAAATTAAATGCATTTTCAAATTTACATGTCAGACCGACAATACATATGTCAGAAATTCAAATTTTTTAAAAAGAACAGAAAATAAAATTTAAGATGAGTTGACACAAATATCCGACACTCTGACATATATACTCTCCAGTTCCAATGAGTATTTTAAAATTGCATTTAATGTTATTCAAGTGATTCAAGCTGTTTAATATTACGAAATTTTAGACTATATTCTACATTCTTAGTATTCAAGTATATTTATATTATATATATATATATAAATATACTTATACATAAATAAATTGATATATTATTATGTATCATTTAAAATATATTCATAGTCTGTTTATTATTATTATTTCTTAATTACTCGAGTATTTAGTTTTCATTTCCTAGTATCAATGGGATATTCTTTAATATTTTATTAATATTTGAAGAATATTCTAATATTAAACCTGATTATCATAATTAAATTAGTCTTGTTCTTAATTATTGCAGTAATTATTCTACATTTGTATATATTAATGGGATTTTCTCAATTAATTTGTTATTATTTCAAGAATATTCATGTGTTAAACCTTATTATCAATATTAAATTAATACACACTATGAACATATTTTAAATTATACATAATAATACATCATTTTATCTAATATATAGTCATATATAGTTTTAATAATATATATATTAATATCATTTCCTTAATTACTTGAGTAATTAATCTTCTTTATATTAATGGGATATTCTTTATTATTTTCTTATTATTCCAAGAATATTCCAATATTAAACATGATTATGATAATTAATTTAGTTAATTATTTGAGTACTTAATTTACATTTGTATATATTAATGGGATTTTCTCAATTAATTTCTTATTATTTCAAGAATATTTCAATGTTAAACCTTTTTATCAATATTAAATTAATATATATTATTAAAACTATATATGGCTATATATTAGATAAAATCATATATTATTATGTATAATTTAAAATATGTTCATAGTGTGTTTATTAATATTATTTTCTTAATTATTCGATGTTTGTTTTGCACACATATATAAACACAATCATAAATTTACACACGCATTACAAGAACTTACAAAAACACATATGCACACACATGCACAACCCTAAACCAAACTGAAGAAATATGTTGCTTCTTTATTGAAAACATCATGTTCAACGCATGTATGATATATGTACTCAATCTGTGTGTATGTAACACATTGAATTTACATGTGTAATATTTATATTAAGCTTGTTGGGAGCAAACCCTAAACCCTAAACCCTGTGTATACATGTGTGTACAAAAATAATTTTTCAACACTCTCTCTTCACACCATGCATGATCCATCCTAAACCCTAAACCCTAATATGTAACACAATGAATTTACTCATGTAATATGTATGTATGTCTGTGTGTATACACGTGTGCATGTATATATGTGTACTCTGTATGTATATATGTGTACTTTCTGTCTTCTCTCATACATACACACCATGCATGATCCATGTTAATATGTACTGTCTCTCTTCTCTCAAACATACACACCATGCATGATCTATAATATGTACTCGGTCTCTCTAATATTATGTACTAATATGTATGTATGTCTGTGTGTATAATACACACCATGCATGATCCATAATATGTACTGTCTCTCTTCTCTCATATACTATGTATGTATATCTGTGTATAATATGTGTAAGTATATGTGTACTAATATATGCAATGTGTACAAAAATAATTTTTCAACACTCTCTCTTCTCTCATACATACACACCATGCATCCATCCTAAATCCAAAACCCTAAACCCTAAACCCTAAACCCATGTAATATGTATGTATGTCTGTGTGTATACACGTGTGTATGTATATATTATGTGTATTAATATATGCAATGTGTATGTATGTATTGATACACATGAAACTTTAACACTCTCATGGACACACACATGTTAAATCCCTGCATGATTTATATTTTTGGGGTGTATGTGATACACCCACGCACACGCACGCGCTAATAATATAATGAAAGAATATTCGTTTAGGGCGAATCTATATTTTATTCTTTTTAGGGTTTAAGTATATTCTCAGAAGGAATATTCTATTAGGGTTAATATATATATTTAATTCCTTTAGGGTTTAGGTATATTCTTAGGGTTTCAAGAGGCGGCGGCTGTGAAATCGGCGGCGGCGGCTGTGCACACAGGTGAGATCTGTGTGTGTGTGTGTGTGTGTGTGTATGTATGTATATATGTATAGGAGTGTGCGTATAAATTTATTTATTAGTTTTATCTCTCGCACACACACGCACACTCCTGTGTATGTATATGTGTGTGTGGGTGTGTGTTTGTTTATCTGTATGATTTTATTTGTTTCGCTCACACACGCATACACACGATATACATATACACATATATATATATACCTATATACATATATACATACATATATTATGTGTACCAGTATCTGTAAATTTTTTTTTATTGATCTATCTCTCCCACACACACGCACACTGCTTTACACACACACACACACACACACACACACACACACACACACACATATATATATATATATATATAATCAATGCATATTAACAAATAGTATACAACACTAGTTTATATATATGCTTATATATTCATATGGGTTATATATCTATATACACACATATATATATGTGTGTGTTTATCTGTATAATTTTATTTATTTATTAGTTTTATCTCTCGCACACACACGCACACTCCTGTGTATGTATATGTGTGTGTGTGTGTGTGTGTTGTTTATCTGTATGATTTTATTTGTTTCGCTCACACACGCATACACACAATATACATATACACATAATATATACCTATATACATATATACATACATACAACACTAGTTTATATATATGCTTATATATTCACAGACTCTCTCTCTTTCTCTATGGATTATATATCTATATACACACATATATATGTGTGTGTTTATCTGTATAATTTTATTTATTTATTAGTTTTATCTTTCGCACACACACGCACACTCCTGTGTATATATATGTGTGTGTGTGTGTTTGTTTATCTGTATGATTTTATTTGTTTCGCTCACACGCATACACACGATATACATATACACACATAATATACCTATGTACACACATATATTATGTGTACCAGTACTGTATAATTTTATTTATTTATCTATCTCTTGCACACACACGTACACTCCTATACATACATACATACATACATATATATATATATATATACACACACACATATATATATGTGTGTGTTTTTATCTGTATAATTTTTTTATTTATTAATTTTATCTCTCGCACACACGCTAAGCCCTCGAGCGGCGGGATTAATCCCGCCGCTATAGGTTTATGGCCTCGGCGGCGGGATTAATCCGCCGCTATATGGTTGGGGCCATGGCGGCGGGATTAATCCCGCCGCCGAGGCCCTTCACGCAGGCTATGGGCGGCGGATTAATCCCGCCGCTCTACGACAAACCGAAGAGCGGCGGGATTAATCCCGCCGCCCATGGCCTGCGTGAGGGGCCTCGGCGGCGGGATTAATCCCGCCGCTCACCCATGCCCTGCGCGGAATGCGGCGGGATTTATCTCGCCGGCAATGGCCTGTGTGAAGGCCCTAATGGGCGGGATTAATCCCGCCGGATTCCGCGCAGGGCATTTACAGGGGATGGGCGGCGGGATTAATCCCGCCGCTCATGAGGCTAACCGAAGAGCCTGCATGAAAGATCCTGCACGGAAGGCTAACCGAAGAGCCTGCATGACATGTCCTGCGCGTAAGGCGGCGGGATTAATCCCGCCGCCCAGGGAATTCACGCAGGACATGAACGGCGGGATTAATCCGGCCCCACGCTCATGCCCTTCGCGGAGGGCGGCGGGATTAATCCCGCCGCTCAGGCACTTCCGCAGGATATAAGCGGCGGGATTAATCCCGCCCCCACCCATCCCTGTTCAAAATGCCGCAGCCAATATATATGTGTGAGCGCATGATTTACGAGAGGGCGGCGGATTAGTCTCTCCGAACCTTCATTACCCGGTGGCGGGATTAATCCCGCCACCCTTCTTTTTTTCCTCCATTGGTATGTTGAATCAATCCCGACTAACTCTGTCTGAGACGGAGAAGGTTTACAAAATACCAATGGAGGGAACTGAGAAGGGTGGTGGGATTAATTTCACCATCCCTTACATGGTGGGCGGGATTAATCCCGCCGCGTACGCATGCCCTGCGCGGAATCGGGCGGGATTTATCCCGCCGCCATTGGCCTGCCTGAAGGGCCTAGGCGGCGGGATTAATCCCGCAAGATTTCGCACAGGGCATTGGCGTTCGGCGGGATTAATCCCGCCGACTAAGGCCTGAGTGAAGGGCCTGGGACGCGGGATTAATCTCGCCGCGTACGCATGCCCTGCGCGGAATCGGGCGGGATTTATCCCGCCGCCATTGGCCTGCCTGAAGTGCCTAGGCGGCGGGATTAATCCCGCCCGATTCCGCGCAGGGAATTGGCGTCCGGCGGGATTAATCCCGCCGCATAGGGACCGAGTGAAGGCCCTGGGCGGCGGGATTAATCCCGCCGAGTCTTCAATGCCTGTTGGAGGAATGAATCCCGCCACCCTTCCTTTTTTCTCCATTGGTGAGTCGGACCAATCCCAAACGTTTCTGTCTGAGACGTAGAAGGTTTTCAACATACCAATGGAGAGAATTGGGAAGGGTGGGGAAATTCATTTAACCATCACTTACATGGTGGGCGAGATTAATCCCGCCCCTTTCTGGAGTCACTGAAGGGGTGTGAGAAATAAATCCTGCCCAGTTCTCTCTGAACCGAGAAGGGTGGCAAGATTAATTCCGCACTCCCGTTCAAGGCCTCCAGAAAGGTGGCGAGATTAATCCCGCCCACTCTTTCAGGAGGCATTGAAGGGGTGGCGAGATTAATCCCGCCGCACCTTCCATGTGAATATATATGTGTATTAGTATATATAAGTTGCATATCTCATTTTATTTACTTTTATCATCTTATCATAATATTTCGAGTAAAAGCTAGGAATCTATGTAAAACTGTCCAGAGCTCACATTTGTGGTGGTTCTAAAACGAAATGTTATCTTTCTTTTGCACTAACACAAATGTGAGCTTCGGACAGTTAATTACGTCTACTTCTCTCTGTGTATTATTTTTGTATATTCGGGTTTATACAAGTGTGTGTGCGTTTTTATATAATTTATATTTATAGTGTATTATTTTGCAGAAGGACGATTTGATCAAACAAGGAGATCGAGTCATTAGTATGGAGTCGTCGTCAAATTCTGGGTAAGAATTAAAATAAAATCTGTTATACTCGGATACTTGAACTAATCATTTTTGTATTCAGATGTGGAATTGAGGTGACATTAAAGACAAGAGCAGGAGAAGAGATGGGCAGGGGGATTCTGGAATCAACTTGGCCATATTTTAAGATAAATGGGAAGCGCATTGGAGCAACCATGGCTGCTGTCAAATTAACCTCTGTCACATCTCATGGACAAGCAAAACAATGGAAAGTAGATTCGCTAGTCAAGCACCCGAAAGCAGGCTGCGAACCCAGATTGGACGATGCTCGACACATATGCCTTGTTCCATCCAATGTCACGTTCTCGGATCCAGAGGTCGTCAGTTACAACATTAATTTCGGGTGGTTTTGTCGACTTGTGGATAATGACGTTCACGTGTTCACTAATGATGTTGACCTTGGAGTTCTTCTTCAACTCAACGAAAGCCCATCTATGGAGGGGATCCATCTGGATGTCTACTTCGAAAATCTTCAGACTCATCGAGTAGGTGTATTGTCAGGAGATATTGCTTCACAATACAGAAAATCAGCAAGTGAAGCAATCTCCCTCTTCACATTGAAGAAGAACACAGCGACATCATAATGGAGATTGAGAGGGTGGCTCGGTCTCAGGTTCTCTACAGATCACGTTCAATTTGCTTAGGGAGCTTTGGGAGCTGGAAGAGTGTACCGAGAACACTAGAACAGCTGCAGTCGGGGATCACACATGTTGATTCGGATCGCAAAAGAAAATCATCAATCGTTTTGTCAGCTGCACCTGTGGCATCTCATGCTGCAATAAGTCACAAGGAAATGATGTTGGATGATAAGATTTATCCTTGTAGGGTTAAATATTGCAGCGTCAACCCAAACTTCAATTACAGGCCACTCAACCAGGAACGTGTAGCTGAGCTCATGGAGAAGATGAAGGACGACAATTCTTATACCGTTCCACATAATGCTGTTTTGTGTCCATACTATGAAAGAAGGAAGGGCGCTGACAAAGTCTGGATCACAACACCAGAACAACTCATGAAGATTCAGACGGAGAATAAAAAATCTATCAAGTACTACATCATTAGTGGCCAGCACACAATAACGGCAGCCCAACGACTTCTCGAGGAACACAACAAAGGAACGATGGCAACAAAACTTTCCGAGCATACCCGTGAGAAGCTGACAAAAAGATCGGCGTTTTTAGCTAAGCCGAATCTCACAATCGAGCAGTACCATAAGTTATCGGCGGAATGGGACGCTGCCGACACCAACCACTACAACAGCAAAATATGGGAGAAGTTTAAACACACGCGAGCCGTGTGGGAATCTCTTCAGCGACCACAAAGAGCTACCGCAGGGAATACACAATCTGCGGAATACCGGGTAAGCAAATTGTTTGGGCGGGATTTATCTCGCCGGTATATTAATCTGTCTTTTTCCTCAGAAGAGTTGAAGAAATTGCAGCAGTTGATTTTGCCCAGGTGGGCGGGAAGGAAACATCTTTTCTGATGTGTGTGATTTCTTGCCCCGAAGATAGGATCTTTGCCAAATGGTTGGGGATTATGGAATCCTTTTCAAAAGGAACACTGAAGAAGAAGCAGACAAGTGAAGGGGAGCCCTCAGAAAAGTCTGCAAAAGAAACCCAGTAAGACGCCGAAGGCTAAGTCTGTTCAATCTACAAAGGATGTAGACAACGATTTCAAAGCTCACATGGTTGAAGCCTTTTAAATGGAACAAACGATGGAGGGATGGAAGTCTTGGCTGATTTGGTGATCGATGGCAAACTACAAATTAATAACAGCAACCCAACCTCTCCTTTTCATCTCAAGGCAATGGAGTTGAAGACGGTCAGGCATTTCAAGGAGTGGTTGGAATACACTGCCACAAACTGGGTTGGACCTCGACTTCAACATATGAAGAGGTCAGCAAATATTTGCATGTGACGAATGATGATATGCTTGTCGAATGGGTGAACCAATCGGAAGATCTAGGCAAGAATCTATTGCACGCCAACGCCAAAAAGGAGACATTGGGATGACGCCTTCTCTTATGGCAGTCCTTCAGCAGCGGAGAACCGAATTGAACCTTATATAAGGAGGATGCTACAAATCACACAAGCCCTACAGATGTTTGTTGTTAGATTCGGAGACTTTATGGGGTAACATCACTGCTTGTAGGAAACCGTTTCAATTGTTCGTGATGGACGCGGGTGTCAAAAAATCTTTCGACAGATAGGGCACTAGGATCTGTGGAGAAACTTAGCGTGCAAGCATAACATAGAAGGTATTTATTATTGAATTCATGCTTGCGCTCTTCACTGATACCTACTTTTTCAGGTATTTATTTCTTGATTCTTGCTCATGTCACCGATACTTTTGCCTTCGCCTTCGCCAAGAAGAATAGACATCGTTGGACAGGATTTTATATGAACGATGCTAATCCCAAGTGCATTGATACCGTTGTCACTTGGTTGTTAGGAATGCGCCAAACAATTTCAAGCTTCCAAATGACTGGCCAGGCATCTGTTTGCACTCCAACGGCCCTGAACCTCCATCCGATACACCGATAGGTATGAGTGACGTATTCGACAATGTACGTTATCCAAACATCACAAGTCAAGCGGCACGGAGCATCGTCAACTTGATTAGGGGTCCTCACAGTGATGCGTGGGTTTTTGACTACTGCACTAGGGGGTCCGTCTTGAAGGAGTGTTACCTTCGGCATACATGTGTGTTTGCCGTTGAAAAGGATAAGACCATGGTTGAGGACCTGAACAAGTGGATAGATTGGGTCTCAACTGAGTACCCCAACGATTCCATAAAGGCGTATTTGAGAAAGTTTCCTCCAGATAAGTGCAGATAGCTCTGAAGGTGAATCTGGTTCAATCTCGGAGTCTGAGAACGAACTTCAATCAGATATTTAGACCGGAAGTTATCTCGAGGAGTACAGAACATTCTCACACTCCAGGACCCATGGAAACATCAATAGAAGATGCAAAGATCTTGAACCATCTCACAAGCGGCTTAGACCTTCTTCGCCTCACTCAGAAGGTAATAGCGAAGAAGAATTGATAATGAATTGATAGAGTGACGAATAGTTGTAAATGAGTGTAACATAAGGCATTTTTGTATATTTCTTTTATATTTGTACAGAAAATAAATTCTCAAGGATTAATGAAGCTTTTAGTTCAAACATGGTCACACATTAACAAGGTAAATTATATACCTTGATAATTTTAAGGTAGCTAATTATCATTTTGCAGATGTAATGAAATAATTGAGAACATGGATTTTCAGCATTGGCATGAGGTAAGAGAGGGGTTTGGCGACAATTTTCTTGGCCACATGTCAGAATGGACAGAGTTCATGCAGGAAATGGATAATAATGCAGTTCAAAACATCGTTACCATGGGGGCCACTTCATCATCATTTTTATTGGCTTCAATTCCAAAATCAATTTCTTCAGGCATGCAATATCTGAATCTTGTAAGGATGATGTACAATTAAATGATGAAGGGATAGGCAACGAGATAGTGGCAACAGATAAATGTGAAAGGGAGCAAACAAGTGATTTGCAAAGTATTCAAGAGGCAACGTTATTCTCATGTTACTCATGGCCATATTGTGTTGTTGGATGTCAATGGTGTTCTGCTTCATCGACAATGGCCCGAGGATAGGAAAAAAGAAATCAAACAAGGAGATTTCATTCCTTGTCATGGTAAATTTCGATATGATATTATTTTTCGTCCAGGGTTGGATCTTCTCTTTCAAAAGCTTAAGGAGATGGGTGCGCTTGTGGGGATTTGGTCATGCATGCAGATTCATAACTTAACACTGCTGTTTGAATTTACTTAAGAAAACATTGTAGTGTTGCAGAAGAGGTGATTCGTAAAGATTGGATTTTTGATCAGCGAATGTGTCATAAACCTCTCGAATTTCACATATAAGAAAGGAAAGCAAGCCGTACTTCTTCAAGAATGAAAATAATTGGGACTCATGGGAGATCAGTCGCTTAAGGATAATGAAGAACGCACAGATGTTAGTAGTAGACGACTCTCCTCAGGGCTATGCTCAACCAAAACATTGCTTGTATTCATCCAATCACTTTTGATCCATATTCTGATACTGATGAGCTAGTGAACTACTTGGATACGTGCCTCAGAAAGAAGAATCTCGAAAATTTTTGTGAGCAGTATCCACCATATCATACATTTCCTGAAGCTTTTCTTTCTCGTGATATTGAATTTTATAAAATGAAGGATAGCAACCGGGCGCTTTATAATATTATTCTTAAGGAACGTCAGTTTTAGATGAGCCTTTATGCAGACCTTCTCTTATCACATCTTATGTATTAACAAGGATGGCAACTCCCAATTGCATTCGTGAGAGTGTTAAGTGGTGCAACAACATCAAGATATTGACTAAAATGATTTGATTAATCCGGAGAGTGATGATTTAGACAAAATGAGGAGATTTCTTTGTATGATAGGAAGAAAGTTTATAAAAAATTAACATATTGATAAGAAAATGATTTCATTGGTAATTATGTTTGATAGTATTTCTTCATTATTGTAAACTATTTTTAGAATAATATGAATATTCTAAGATATTTTAGGAATATTCCTTACTAAGTAAGGTTATTGAAGGATTAATTAATTAATTAATTAATATTTAAGGCTTAATTACATATTAATTAAATGATTAATAATAATTAAAACTTAAGTATTAATTAGTAATTTATTTTATATTCCCATTTTCACGTATCATGCCCACTTTAGTTACAACGTGCATTTATAATTTCATATATCTTTCTCACACACACATGCTTGAGATAGGGAAGTGGTGAGATTAATCCTGCCACCCCTTCCCTGCCTTCTAAAATGGTAAACGAGATTAATCCCGCCTACAACTATCTAAGACGGAGAAGGGTGATGAGATTAATCTTACTACCCTATATGTGAATGTACATGTGTATTAGTATATATAAGTTTTTTATCTCTCTCACACATACACACCTATATTATATGTACATGTTTTTATATATTATAATTTCTATATCCACTCTTGAATGTAGTTGTTCTAGTGTTCTTAACGCACTCTTCCAGCTTCCAAAAATTCTCAAATAAATTGAATGTGATCTATAAAGAATTTGAGATCGAGCTACCCTTTCAATCTTCTTAATAATTGTTTGTGTTTTTCTTTAATGACAGTTGTGACAATTGCTTCATTTGTGAATCTTTTATAGTGTGAAGCAATATTTACAGTGAATACACCTACTCAATAAGTATTAAGATCCTCAAAAAAGATATTTAACCGGATCCCTTTCATAAATGGCTCCATGGTTGACATCATTGGTGTGTTATAATTCACAAGTCAACAAAACCACCCGAGATTCGAATCAATATTTGGCATTTTTAAAATCCAAAACATTACATTGAATGAAATGAGGTATATATTTTAAGCATCATCCAGCCTGCCCTTGGGTACTTCCCTTTTGAATTTATTTTTTATTGTTTTGTTTGCCTACGTGATGTAATAAAAAGTAATTTGACAGAAACCATAGTTGATCCAATATGCTTCTTGTTATTTTTAAAATATGACCAAGTTAATTCCAGAATCCCCCTACCCATCTCATTTCGTCCTTTTGTCTTTAATGTTACCTCAATGCCATATTTGAATACAAAATTAATAAGTCTTCAATCACATGTCCGAGTATAATAGATTTTCTTATTTAGAATCTAAAGATGACGCCATATTAATGGTAAAATCACTTTGTTTAATCAAGTCGCCTTTCTGCACAATAGTACACTATGAATACAATTTTATTAAAATGCACATACACTTATACAAACCCGAAAATACAAATACACAATTAAAACTTTACAAGATCTATAAATATTTTCTCTGTGAAATGCATAAACTAATTAATGGCAAGATTAATCTCATCAGGCCCGATTATAAGAGGAGGAATTATGTCACATGATTAATCCTTTCAATTCGAAGAGCATGTTATAACTAAAATGGGCATGTCTATAGTCCCATTTCTTAATAATTAGCAATTTTAGTTATTGAATTAGCATTTTATAATATTAAAGAAATATTCTTTAGAATATACGTTTGAAGATAGAATATTCTTTAAAATATTCTATTTTGTAATCGACATTTTAATAAATTATAGCATTCATGGACCAAAAATTAATAACATTATAAAAGTAGAAGGTATTAAGTTATATAATATATTATATTTAAGATTGTATAGGCCTAATATAAAAATTAAGGAAGAGCATAAGAGGTACATTATATAAATATTGATGTTGTTATTAAAATATTAATATTTAAATATAACATTAATTAAAAATTTGTACTAATAATAATATTTATATATATTTATACAAAATCCTATACTAATATAGTCAATCTTCCATATCTTTTATAAATTTATATAGTTAAGTAAACAATTTGATACTATTATTAAAAAGTTTATTATAATTATGAATATTAAATATACGATATTTTATAATTTTGTAATTACTTTAAGCTTCAGAAAACATACATTCTCTTGCAGTTTTATTAATTGTGACTTTATCAACGCTTCTCGACATCTATCCAGATCGAATGAATTTAACATTTATAAAACATGCTATGTCTTTTCGATTGGGAGACCATGTTTTCTTTAGGCATCCATTATATCTTTCGCTTTCCTTTCATGTCGCCATTTTTGTAGTTTGAATCATGCAACCTTAACCATACTATTTTTTATAATTACTTCATGTGTAATCCAAATTTTGTAATTACTTTAAGCTTCAGAAAATATACATTCTCTTGCAGTTTTATTAATTGTGACTTTATCAACGCTTCTCGACATCTATCCAGATCGAATGAATTTAACATTTATAAAACATGCTATGTCTTTTCGATTGGGAGACCATGTTTTCTTTAGGCATCCATTATATCTTTCGCTTTCCTTCTCATGTCGCCATTTTTGTAGTTTGAATCATGCAACCTTAACCATACTATTTTTATAATTACTTCATGTGTAATCCAAATTTTTTTGTGATACAAGTACGTGTATGCTATGCATATATATGTATATATATTGTATGTATGTATATATATATGCATATATACACATACATACACACACATGCACACACACATATAGATAGATGATAAGAGAGAGATGGATACAGACAATCATGTACAGACATATATGCAAGAAATATGATAATCTATGTACACTTGTAAGTATATATGTATATGTATAACACCCACACCTGTTCACACGCACACATGCTTACTCTTTTATTTGATTTTATAGACATGGTCAGAGTCTGAGCCAACTGACGCAACACGAGGATATTCAGAGAAATGCTTGAATGCATTAGCTTCTGCACTACCTGGTTTAATTGGTGGAAGTGCTAACTTAGCCTCCTCAAACAAGGTTTATCTAATATATATGTATATGCGGTTTACATATAATATGTGTATGTATTCTTTAATACATTTAGCGATTATTAACTTAGTTTTATATTTTTCAGGTTTATCTCAAAACTTTGATGACTTTCAGTATCAAAGCCCTTGGGGAAGAAATATCCGTTATGGCATTCGAGAACATGCAATGGCAGGTCAGGTGATGTGTGAGTGTGTATATAAATTTATGTATATTTGTATGTCTATATGTATATATGCCATAAATTAAGTTTAGTTACACATGCACACACACACACACACGGGCACGCGCTTATTGTATGATTGTGTTTTACAGGCATAACAAATGGAATAGCCTTACACGGGAGTGGATTAATACCATTGGCAGCTACGTTTATGTCTTTCACGGACTATATGAAGCATGCAATGAGGCTTTCTGCACTTAGCAAGGTATTGTTATATTCATTGACTAATTACAATATTAATGGTTATACCTTAAGTTTTTATTTATGTAATACTAAAGGATTATTAGTATAGTTAATATTTGTTCTTTTTAATTTTGTCATTAGGCAGGAGTAATATATGTAATCACACACGATTCAATAGGCTTGGGTGAAGATGGCCCAACACACCAGCCAGTTGAACACCTGGTTGGCCTCCGTGCCATTCCTGACATGCTTGTCCCGCGGGCAACGAAGTAAATGGGGCGTACAGAGTTGCAGTGAGAAGACGCGATGGGCCATGTGTGATCTCCTTGTCTAGACAGGCAGTGGGCGCAAATGTAGCTGGAACATCTGCAGAAAAGGTTGCAAAGGGGGGCTATGTTATCAGTGACAATAGGTGCGTGCGTGTGTGCATGCGTGTGTCATCTTCACCATGTTATTAATATGACTATAGCATCAATACACACACGCGCACGCGCACACATACACACGTGTAATCTGGTGTTTGTGCAGTGAGAATGGTAAACCCGATATTACTTGATTGGCACGGGGTCGGAGCTGTGTTTATGCGAAGGTGCAGCCGAGAAGCTTAGAACTAAAGGGTTAAAGCTAGAGTGGTTTCCTTAGTTTCCTGGGAGTTATACGAAAAAACAGCCTGAAGATTACAAAGAACAGGTACGTTACATATATATAACGTGTGTGGTATGTGGTGTGTGTGTGTGTGAGAGAGAGAGTAACGTCCACTTAGGTGCTACCGAGGAGCGTGAAGAAGAGGTTAACTGTGGAAGCTGGTTCGGTTATTGGGTGGAGGGAATAGCTGGTTTCGAGGGAAGATACTCGGGGTGCGTACGTTTGGTAAGAGTGGGCTTATCTTGATGTGTTCAAGAAGTATGGGTTCACTGTGGAGAATGTAGAACACCAAGCATCGGAGCTTTTAAACAAGGGTAATTAAGTAAATGTTTTTGTAGAATGTTATAATAAATAAAAGATATTTATTTTAGTCACGTGGTTATACTAAGGATATTAAATGTTAATATTTGAGTTTGTTCTTATAAGTTATATTGTAAATAATAAAAATATAGAACACTTTTCTTATGTTATATTATTCTGCCAAATCATACGACACCTTTCTAAAATGTCTTAAACAGTTAATTTAATTAATATAATAAATAACAACATTTATTTAGTTTATGGATTTTAAATATACGTTATTTAAAATTTTTATACGAATGCATTATTAATAAATAATTAAATTATTATTTTAATCTTTCTTGCCTACGGACTGATTTGAATTTAAACTTTATTCTGTGGTGAACATTAATTTAAAATAACTTTAATATATTTTAAGCATATAATAATGCTTTCATTTAAAATGGAAAATTTTAAATAAAATTCACATCAAAATACATAATTTCAAAACCAAGAAATCCTATGTATGTTATATAATGTAACACTTCAAAAGTATATTATGAACAATAAACAAATTGAATTTTTATTTTCATAAAAGTCTGATTATATCTTAATATATATATTAAAAATATAAGCATAGTACTAAAAAAAATAGATTGAAGAGAGAAAAGCTGGCTGTCCCTGCCTTTGATAAGTTCACGACTGCATTATATATAACAATAATATTAATAACAATTTTAAATTGCCTTATACACGCACACGCACAATATATATACCTACTTTTTGATTTCACTCATCAATCACCATCGTAATAACATAAATTAATCACATATGTAATATATTCACAGGATTATACAACTATTGTTTTTTGTCTTTTTCACATTATTTTTAATTTAAATTGGCATTTTTAAACCCGGTTGACATATATGTAATGCATTTTATTCTTCAATTTTAGGCCCAATTCTATGGAATATTCAAGAATATTATAAGGAATATTTGTGTATATTTGACAAGAATAAAAAGAATTTAACACAAAGGTTTTAATTAAAAAATGATATTACCCTTCAATGTGCTATTTTTTAGGGTTTATGGCGATCAATGTGCTGAATGTGGCGGAGAAGCCGACTGCGGCCAAAGAGATCACTGCGGTGCTGGCCGGCGGCAATGCAGGAGCTACCCGGTCGATCGCAAGTACAACAGGATTTTCCAATTCAATTACATGATTGGCGGTCTCATGACTTCCGTTAGTGGCCATCTCATGGAGCTCGATTTCGATAACTAATATAGGTATGCCTGCATTGTGTGTGTGTGCGTGTGTCTATCTATTTATGTAACGCTCCTAACACACGTGTATAGACATGCACACAAGATCTGCCAACTCAAACCTCCCAACCAAAGAACACGTGGTGTTCTCCCCCGAGCAATACGCAGACTTGCAAGATCGTGTGCTTAACACACTAGTACAGTACTTTTCGCTAGTACCCAGCTCGTCCTAAGGACCGTGATCACCCTAAACACTCTTGTCCCTTTTTATATCATAGGCCTATATCCTTTTTATTATGGACTCTCTATTTATGGACTGTGTACCTTTTATGGGACTTCCAGATCTATGTACACATGTCATTAGTATATTCTTGAATATTCCACTTAGCAGTTATGAGTCCTTTACGTAAGTCTACTTCCTTACATTCCTCCCCTTTTATAAAGATCTTTGTCTCAAAGATCGAAGAACCAAATTTCAGTGTGCACACATTAACTCATATTACCACGTCGACGTTTTGGAGGAGCATCATCAACTTGCTCTGGAAGTTGATCAACTGCTTGGGCATCTTTAAGAATATCAATCCAATATTCACCTCGGATTAAAGCATTTTTCAATTGGCTAACATGAAAAACAGGGTGTATACGCACCCAGCAGGTAGCTGTAATTTATATGCAACATTATTGATTTTCTCAATAATCTCAAATGGACCAGCATACCTAGGAGCCAATTTATCACATTTACCTTTGCGTAGTGCTTCAATAGAAGATCTTTTATAAGTCGAAGAAAATATCACTCGAACATAGACTTTATCACCCACATGAAAGTGACGAAAGAACGATGCTTATTAGCATACTTGGCTTGACGATCACGAGCTTTAAAAATATTACATCTACAGTCTTGAAGAATATTTCCAAGTGTGTTGTTAACTCACAAGCCTCGTTATCAGCCATACGTTTTTCCAATCTATACCAATATCCAAAGAAGTACGAGGATGTCGTCCAAACATTGCATAATAAGGACTCATAGAGGTAGAATCATGCTTACTATTATTATAAGCAAACTCTATTAAGGGAATATATTTATCCCATTTACCTGGGTGATTACCCACAGTAGCTCGTAACATATCCTCAAGAACTTGATTAACTCTTTCAGTTTGGCATCTGTTTGTGGATGATCACCACTACTAAGTTTAAGCTTAATTCCCAAACCTCGAAAAAATTAAGCCAAAAATCACCAGTAACTTAGTATCTCGATCACTAACCACATCACAAGGCATACCCATGGTAGGAAACACCTCTGACATATACAAACGTGCTAAGTCCACAGCTTTAGCATCTTTTTTGAGTGGTAAAAAACGAGCATACTTAGTTAAACGGTCAACTATAACCCATATTTGCTCATGCTTTTGCTGTGTCTTTGGCAAATGAGTAATAAAATCCATAGAGATACTTTCCCAACGTTCATGTGGAATTCTAACTGATGCAATAAGCCAGGCTGTGCAACTCGCTCAGCCTTAACTGACTGACACGTAGTACATGTTTTGATATAATTAACATATCATTCTTCATATGTTTCCAGTAAAACCTTCGTTTAACTAGATCATATGTTTTCTTTTCACCCAAGTGTCCAGCCAGCGGGCTATCATGCATCTCAAACATAATACGAGAAGTATTTCTCTATCCTTAGGGACATATAATCGCCCCTTATAAAATAACATGCCATTATGCACGGTATACGGCTCTACAGGCACAGAAAGCAACTTTCTAGCTTCCTGGTCCTTAGTTTGAGCAGCCAGAATGTATTTCACCAAGGGACTATGCAACTTGGATACAGTATTTAAGCATTTAACACGTGATAATGCATCTGCCACCACATTATGTTACCTTCCTTATATATTATTTCCATATAAGGAAATTCATCCAAAAACAATTTCCATCGTGCATGGCGAGCATTTAAATCTTTATGTGTCTTACAATACTGCAGTGGTTTATGATCGGTAAACACCTTAAACGGCTGGCCATTATGGAGATAATGTCTCCATAACTTTAATGCATGAACTATAGCCAATAGTTCCTGTTCATATGTGGAATAACGTTTTTCCACATCACTAAGTTTTCTGCTTTCATAAGCAATTACATGCCCATCTTGCATGAGTATAGCACCGAGTGCTGCCCCACAGGCATCCGCATATACCACATAAGGTTTTGCATTATCTGCTATAGCAAGCACAGGTGCTTCAGTTAACAACGACTTAAGCATTTCAAAGCTATCGTTTTGACTAGCTTCCCACACAAAGGGTACATCATGCTTAAGTAGGTTTGTTAAAGGCAAAGCTACCCTTGAAAATCCAAGGACAAAACGTCTATAATAATTAGCTAAACCATAAAACTACGTAGTTCATTCACATCATGTGGAATTGGCTAGTTTTTACAACTGCCACCTTTTTAGGATCAACTTTTAATCCTTCAGAAGAAACCACATGACCTAGATATTCTACTTCGGGTTTAAAAATTCACACTTAGACATTTTCGCATATAATTTATGCTTACGTAAAACTTCTAACACTTGTTTTAAATGTAACAAATGTTCGGTAGGAGTTTTACTATATATTAAAATATCGTCTAAGAAACACTTGCACAAATTGGTCACCCGCCAACCTATCAAAATATCATCCGCTCATGGCATAGGATGTTTATTTTTGATAGTGGTCTTATTAAGCATACGATTATCAATACACAATCTCATAGACCCATCTTTTTTCTTAACTCAGGTGCTCCAAAGGGAACTTACTAGGTCGTATAAAACCTTGAGAATAATCTCTTGAACTTGCTTTTTAACCTCAAGTTCCTCTAGATGAGTTAATCGATAAGGACTTCGAGAGACAGGCTTAGTCCCACTCTCAAGATCAATTTCATGCTCAATTTCTCGCCGTGGGGCAAGCCCCTGAGGCAATGTATCAGGAAATACATCTGTATATTCCTTTAATATATATTGCAATTAAGCATTATACAAGTCCTTATTCTCACGTGTTGTAAGTTTAACACTTAACTTTGAAGTTAAACAAGAATTATTGTATTTGACATTTTCAGCTATGGAATTCTCCTCAGCTATAACTTTATGACAATTTGGCTTGCAAGTAAGTGAATTTAGGGTTCTAGGGTTAATCCTAATGTGAACAGGTTTAACACCTAAACCTCAATTAGCATTAATTACGTTTTTAAGTTTAATGCAGAAAATAAGGTATGTCTATCTCTAATAACTATATTACCATGTTCATCTAATATTAAAGGACGTACCTGAACATGATTGTTATCGATCTTTGAAGCATCCTCCATATCACACACATACACCAAATAACTTGCAATGGAATTCCTTATTGCTCGCTTCATGGAAGTTGGAGAAAGTAACTTACTAGGAGAAGTATACTTCCTTCCATGCCAAACTATCTTGGAATTATTGTGCTCCATTGAAACTTCATAAGTATTCCAATCAATTACTGGTGTCATCTTTTTAAACTAAGGCATGCCAAAGATGATAGAATCATTAGCAAGAGAGTATTCATAAGAAAATAACTTCTTAAACTCCTCAAGTGAGTCCACCAATCGACCACTTTTTCCTCTTTTTACACTTACACGATGCCACCACTTGAGTGCATCTCCTGTCAAGGCAAAAGTTACTGCATAAAAAGCTTCATCTAACGTAAGGCCTTGCAGTTCCACTAGCTTTTCAACGTTAGCTAGCCAAGCAATAGCTATCACCGGCCCGCCACAGCCATCAAAATTCGGCACAAGCCTTTTTTCAAAATGTTTGGAAGAGGAACCCTTCAAACCATGAACTTTTGATAACCCTCGTAGCTCATCACGGAAAAAAAATCAAGACCCTCATGAACATCTTTCACAAGTGTCTCCAGAGTGGATTTAATACGAGCAAATTCAGCAGTAAGAGCTTCATCAGTCCACTCATACTCTGGAACAGAGTTGTTCCCTTCTTCATGTTCAACTTCCATATTAATTTCTTCACCTTTCTCTGCCTCAATCACTCCAGGCACAACCACAGGGTTGTCGCTCATGATCGTGTGCCTCCGATACCAATTGTAACGCTCCTAACACACGTGTATAGACACGCACACAAGATCTGCCAACTCAAACCTCCCAACCAAAGAACACGTGGTGTTCTCCCCGAGCAATACGCAGACTTGCAAGATCGTGTGCTTAACACACTAGTACAGTACTTTTCGCTAGTACCCAGCTCGTCCTAAAGACCGTGATCACCCTAAACACTCTTGTCCCTTTTTATATCATAGGCCTATATCCTTTTTATTTATGGACTCTCTATTTATGGACTGTGTACCTTTTATGGGACTTCCAGATCTATGTACATGTCATTAGTATATTCTTGAATATTCCACTTAGCAGTTATGAGTCCTTTACGTAAGTCTACTTCCTTACAATTTATCTATCTATTTATCTATCTATATGGAAATGGACATCTTGCGACCCAACTGCCCTTTTCGATGCTCCGGTGAGAAAGTACGTCCCTGAGGTATGTCCTTACATATACACACACACACATGTGTGTGTGTGTATATATATATATATATATATGTACACTTACATGCAAATTACATTACGATGGGAATATGTAGGGACCCAGGAGATTTTTTTTTCTATAGTGAATATCATAATACTATAGTAACAGAATATCTGTATATGACATGTAGTGTACGTTTGTTCTTATATACACATTATCCTTTCCTTCTTATAAATCGTGTGTTCCCTTGCAGGACAAGCTAGCTTTGAAGTTGACTTTGGAGGAGCAGGTGCGTGTCTTTGTGTGTGCATGTATGGTTGTGTGTAAACCATATATTATAATATGCCTAAGTGTGAATGTATGGGTGTACACCACATTCGTAGATAATATGTGTGTTCTGTACAGGTACAAAACTGTCAATGGTTCATACTGTGGCTCGACTGTGATAAAGAAGGTGAAAACATTGCATACGAGGTTATGGAGGTTTGCAGAAGTAGGAAACCAGGACTCACTATTTTCAGAGCGCGCTTTTCAGCTTTCATTGATAGGTAAACGATCATTTGTTATATGTATGTATAATATGAACATGCATATACCATATAAACGTACTTGTAGACATACACCTTCTATATATCGTTATTATAGTTTTAGTTTTATTAAATTTTTCTACCGTGATCATAACACACACACACAGGCACAAGCACACACATGTATGACTTCATAGAATGGCAGGTTTTACTACATTGACAATTATTTTAAGGGAAAGAAATAAATCTTTTGCAGTTTTTGCAATTCAGAATCTGGTTCAGCCGAACCAACTGATGGCCGAGGCAGTTGATGCACGCATGGTATGCGTGTGTTCTTATGTGTGTATTGTATACACGTATACATAGATTACGACGATGTACTAGCACAATATTATGTATATACACACCATCATATATATATATATATATTTACTGCTCTTTTTTTATAGGAGATTGATCAGCTTTCATTTACCCGATTCCAGACTATGCTTTTGAAATTTCTGCTACCATTTGAGGAACATGAGAAGATGGTTCTTAGTTACGGTCCATGCCAGGTTACTAATCACATAAAATAGTATGTATTAAATTAATACGTGTCAATATGTAGTTGTACATAATATTAAACTAACCTGGTATACTTAAACATATTGTAGTTTCCAACGCTGGGATTTGTTGTGGAGAGGTACTGACAAATACAAGCGCACCAACCTGAAGATTTTTGGACCATTAACTGCTACTACAGATCAGGAAATGACAATGCTACATTCACATGGCAGTGAGTATATATACACGTGTGCTTAATATTTATCATATAATCCGTTCATAAGTAGTTATGTGTCACAATGTACTTGTATCTATGAATGTATAATGTCATGTGAGCAAAGATGTACACGCTTCCTAACAAAGACGCTTTACAGGCGTGGTCACCAGTACACATATGCATCATCATGTGTATATATATATATAAGACAGTATTTGTACTATATGTACAATAAATGTTTAAATTGTTCAGTAATGAACTATTTTATTGCAGGTTTACTCTGTAACAGGTCGTGAGTCCTGAAAGTACCCTCCACACCCTTTGAGCACAGTTGAGCTGGTTAAACGTGCATCTCGGTTCCTTCGTATAGATTCTAACCATACAATGAAGGTATATCTCGTTCTTAACAACTGTACATATATGCATGAATATATGGTGCATTAGCGTGTTTATATAGTTCTTTAGTGAATATAACTTTAGGTTTTCAAGTTTATATCCATGGATTCATATCACATGTTTCTATATTATCTAACACATACATGCGTATATACAAGTATATTATACTATCCATACTTACACATAATGTACCCGTACAATCGTATAAAGACCTTAAACATACAATAACCATTAGGTGTATGTACGTGTGTGGAAGACTATGTCGTGTGCATGGATATTCAAGACGCTACACATTATTTGCATGTATAGCATGTGCTTAAAGCTTCTGCATGCGTAGGTTGCGGAAGAGCTATATCAACAAGGATTTATAAGCTATCCACAAACAGAGACAGACTACTTTTCAGAGAACACGGACCTCAGAGTAAGTAGATGCAACGCGCGCGCGCACACACACATGCACACAAACATATGCATGCGTCATCTCTAGGTATGTGTTTCCATCTCTCTCTCCATATGTGTGTGTGCATATGTGTGTCTGTATGGTGTTGTTTGTGCAGTTGTAGTAGCCCACATATGTAGGTATACGAGTTGTTGTATACGGCATCGTGAATATGTAGGTGTATATACACTGTACACATATACATGCGATACCTACACAGTGATTGGCTAGGTGTACTACAAGCCACACACACACACACACACACCACATATACAAGCTCTTTTATTTGTCTAGTCCAGCACATACATATCTGTGCATATATACGGTATGACATCTGCATGTGTCTATATATATTCGAATCTTATTCCCTGCATGCTTATATATCTGTTGTAACTTTTTACAGGATGTGTATGAGCTTGTTGTTCGGCATTTTCTGGCATGCGTGTCACAGCCTGCCATTGGGTATACAACCACTGCTATGGTTGACATTGCTGGAGAACAGTTCTCAGCTTCTGGACTTATGGTGACCGAGGTGTGTATGTGCACGTGTGCATATATATGTTTACATAGTACTTAACGCACAAGTTATATTTCAGAGGAATTACTTGGAGATTTACAGATATGAAAGCTGGTCTTCATCTACACTCCCGAACTTTGATCTTGGACAACAGGTTATTAATATGAATGAGCGACTGATTAATCACTATTAGCAAATTACGTTTAAAATTAATGCATCACTTTTCTACAGTTTGTTCCGTCCAGGCTTACGTTAGATTCTGGAAGAACACAACCACCATCTTTGCTTACAGAAGCAGAGTTAATTGGGCTAATGGACAAGGTACACACACACACACACATTCACACACTCACTCACTCACTGATATGCATAAATTCATATCCATATATTTACACACACACACACACATGACAATTTCATTCAGTCGGGAATTGGCACTGATGCGAGCACATAAAAAAACTCCTGGATCGACATTATGTAACAAAGGATGCTCACACTCGCTTTTCTCCTACAAATCTAGTAAGTACTTATATTATTAATTGTAATTATCAACCCGAGAATCTTAAGTTCATATGCTTTATGAGAAAAAGCATGTGTGTGTGAGAGACAGAGAGAGTATGAATATATAATATTAATTTTATACTTTTTAGGGTGAGGCTTTGGTAATTGGCTATGATGAATTTGGGTTTGAACTCTGGAGGCCACATTTGAGGTCTCAAATGGAAAGAGACATGAAGGCAGCAATTTTGCAAGCATCTTTGCAGGAGATGAAATGGTGCTTAGTGCAAGTAAGTCCTTTCATATATTTATTTATATGTAATGCGTGTTTGCATGCGTGTTATTTATATATACAATTTTGAATTTCATTAGTTCACACATGACATTTTTCAGTCTAAGCAACAGCAACATAAGCTCTTGGAAGCCATGGGGCTTTTCTTTGAGAGGTGCGTACCCCTCTCTCTCTCTCTATATGTGTGTGTGTGTGTGTGTGCATAGATATTATATGTATGCTTGCACATTTCTATATTAATACACCAAGTACATCACGCACATATGTTGTGGCATTTTGTTAAACAGGACTCAACGTCAAGGTGGAGAGGAGGATCCTTTTGGAGCAATTGTTCGAAAGTGCTCAGAGACATGGTTTTGAAAAAAAACCACTAGTTCACATCTATTGTATATAATAATTATAATTTAATGTTATGTAGATTTACTAAGTTCAAATAATATTCATTACTTGGTATAATTTAACTATGTACATATGAGTTTTTGACCTAGTTTTCGTTCTTTTAGGAAGGCAAATTCAGGATAAGTTGTCAAAGTTTCCCACAGATAAATGAATATGTATGTATACATATGGTGGCACTCAGGTTGTGTGCATGTGCGTGTGAGTGTGCGTGCGTGTGTTACTTACACACATGCATATTACCAGTGTAGAGGGGTCATTTGGCTGCCAACCATCATATATGAAGCCACTATTACAGAACAAGTGTGTAGCGTATGCATTCCCGGTAAGAGTTGTATTAACATGAAGAATCTTATTTAAACAATGTTCAACATCATATATCTAAAGTTTATGTTCGTGTCTATGCATGTGTGTGTGTATGTGTGTGCGTGTATTACATGCACATAAGCAGTAGTAATACTGTTTTATTTTATTTTATTTATTTATTTATTTATCAAGGTCCTGTTTTTAAAATTGAATTCAAGTTCAAAAGAGCCGAAATACCTCCACAATACGATACTAATCATACAGGTACGCCTGCACACACACACATGTGTGTGTGTCTGTGTGTAATATTTAGTTTATTATAAATTATATGTAATAGACATAATTAACTCGTAAACATTTTATGTATGTATTATTTATGATAAACTTAAGGTTGCGTGGGAGGATGCGACCCCGTCATTAACGATTTTATGCAAATGTTCGGGGGAGGAAACAGGCCGTATGCAGGTATTCATAACACATATATACATATAATTATTTATACATGTGTGTATATGATCAGGAAGAGGACAAGCAGGTCAACGTGCTCCTGCCTCTGGTAGAGCATTTAGGGGAGGTCATGCAGCGGCAGGTAAACTTTTATGTTATAGTTGATGTACATGTATGCATATACATTGATGTACATAACATATTTATATATGTATATGACAAAGTTACTTAAATTAAATAGGTTAACACAGGACGGGCAAACGGTAGAAACGTGAATGCATTCAACCCCGCACCACCTGCAGGTAAAACCATATATATTTTATGTAAGTATTATTACATATGTTAAGATATTGTTTAATTACTTATTTATTATTTGTGCTTTTTGAGAAGCCTTTTGTATTAAAATTACAGGCAGAGCAAATGGCAGATGCACCACCTGCTCCTAGAGGTGATGTATAAATGTGTGTATGTGTGTGTCTGTGTGTTTACTTAATACCTCTTATATGTTTACAACTTAAACCCTGTACATATATGGAACAGCAATTCATATTATAAATTAGTATGCATATGATTTATATGTACTATCTATGTATGTACATATGGATAGATATACATACACACATAATTCAATATACAGCTACTTCGTATATATAAATTCATGTATACATATATATTCTAATACGTTGTATATGGACTCAGGAGATGTATTTTGTGGATGTGAAGAGCCTTGTGTGACGAATATTGCAGATACAGAAAGAAATCGTGGCCGGAGGTTCGATCTGGCCGTTGCAATTACTTTGTGTAAGTTTACTCAAACATTTATGTAGTTTATTCTCAGACATTAATGTAATTAAACCGTAAATGTAATGTATAGAACCTACATTAACACGTGCCTAGCTAGAAGGACATACAGTATATGTGTGTGTGTGTGTGCACACTCTGCTTTCAAAATGCATAGATGTCTAATACATATTATTCGTGTCTATACACCATACTGTGTATAGATATACGACCTACTCTCTCTCTTACATACATAATTGCATGTATCCAGTACATATTATTCTCGTGCTTCTCATACGTGCGAAACGTTTTGTTTTCCTGGTTGACATATATATGCACGTTTATAAAGTATGGCTAGCGTACTAATTATACAGTAGAACCTTATGTCAACATGCACGTTTATAAAGTATGGTTAGCATACTGATTATATAATAGAACATGTTTAAATTAAACACGTTGGGAAGGGAGCAATATTTAATTTAGAGAGGATTTTAAATAAAGACACAATAATATATAATAATATAATATAATTTGTATAAATTAAACATATTGGGACTGAAGGTAATGTTTAATTTAAAAGGGGTTTTAAATAAGGGAGGACGATAATACAGTAGAACTTGTTTAAATTAAATATGTGTAAATTAAAATTCTTTTTAAATTAAATAAAAATTATAATTCTTACTATATATATTATTATTGTATGTTACTGTGTTTTGTTCTTCCTAACCCTAGAAAAAATTAAATACTGTCTTTAGTTCTAACATGTTTAATTTATATAGGTTTTATTGTAATATATACAGTAGGACCATGATTTTTATTTAGGATTCTATTGTAATATATACAGTAGGACCATGATTTTTATTTAGGATTTTAATTTATACAGGTTTAATTTAGACAATTCACTGTACATATGAACATCATGTATACGTACAACACGTGTTCGTATGTGTATGCAGATTTCACGATGAATTACCTGCGGCGGGTAATCGTGATCGTGCAAGGGGCCATGGTCGTGGTAGAGCACAACAGCAAAGGGGCGGATTCGTAGTTCGTCCCACTGGGGAAGTCTTTTATGATGCAATGCCATACTTTTAAAGGTGTGTGTGTGTGTGTGTGTGTCTATATATAGTAGCTGTAGTATGAGAGAGAAAAGTATTAATTTAACTTCAAATGTACCGTATATGCGTATTATACGTGTCTGTGCATCAACATATATTATATCATGTGGTGTATACACGTTGGTGTGTACATATCTCATGTCTCCACTGATTTCTGGTTTATACTTGTACATGTGCACATACACAGCCATGTAGCAATTTATCAGTTATATTTATTGGTTTATAGCACTGCTACCATTCTCTGCCTGAGCCATTACAATCCTACAATCAGTACTCAGTGCCGCTGCTTATATATAAAAGGATCTCAGCGTTTGCTTGGCGTAGTTTGAGATTCTGCGCAATGCATCTTCCCTTGTCTTGTTAAGCCGTACGAACGCATCTTTAGTTTAACACTGAATTTTATTATATTCGAATTGATGACAAAGTCTTTGTAAAAAACTAAACGTAAATACAATATTAATTAATTATCAAATTTCATTAATTGGTTTACTTTTATTTAAGATTTTAATGAATATCAAATGTGTAAATTAGCTTTTTGTGATTGTCAACACAAGACAAGGGAAGATGCATTGTGCAGAATCGCGTATTGACTTTATCGGTCACATTCAGTTTTTTACAACGACTTTGTCACAAGCAAGGCGGTGTGCCGGGTGCTGTTGCTGCTGCTCCGTTATCGACACTGACTAGTTGTTAGTAAGACTGCAAGCGTTTGTACCTGGTTAGTGTTTATTATCTTTGATGATTAGTATACTTCTATATAGTATATAATTATTTATGTGTATACAGAATGGTCTCAAAATGTAACAGTTTTAAATTAACGTAAGACCCATCTCGAACTCGAAGCTTTGTCATCAATTCGAATATAATAAAATTCAGTGTTAAACTAAAGATGCGTTGGTACGGCTTAACATAGTCAACACGTAGACAAGACAAGGAAGATGCATTGCGCAGAATCTCAAACAACGCCAAGCAAAGGCTGAGATCCTTTTATATATATAAGCAGCGGCATTGAGTACTGATTGTAGGATTGTAATGGGTCAGGCAGAGAATGGCAGCAGCGCTAGCTTCTGCAGTTGGCTTCACCACTCTTACAAGAGCAAATTCTCCTCCCTGCCAAGCTTTCTCTTCTCACTGCTTTTGCCGACAACACTCCTGCTTCTCGCGCATTCCTGTCACGGGTTCAAGGACGACCATTTCTACCTCGACCTCCCGTCTACGGAGGGTTTTGCATGCCCGGAGGTGAACAGCTTCGTAAACGAGTTCGATCCGTTCTACAGATGGGCAATGAGGTCTTCCCTCCCCAGTGTCCTCTCCACGACAACTGGAATCGACATCGAGCTTGCCAATTCTGCGTACCAGCAAGCTAGTGCATGGCGAGTGACCAGCAACCGGACGAGTGATGGGGGAGCCAAGAAGCTGTATGCCTCAGCCGAGCCCCACATAGCAGGCGGTCACATGAAGCAGCACTAGCAAAACTGGCAATGGAGGATGCGAGTGGATTGGGGTATCAGCGTCCGCATGTGCATCTCCATCGGTATTGGCAACAGCAACCGGTCATGCCTCTGGACTACTCCCATCATTTCAATGGAAAATGAACCAGATCTCAGCCTGCTCCTTGTTGGTTTACCTTACAGGGCTGCAACTGCACCCAGATCTGAACAACATGCCGCGTAGCACAACAGGATACTACCTTACCAACTACGCTAGCAATGCAAGGACGGACTTCACCAAGTACCAGAACCTCAACACCTCCAGCCACTATTATCTTACAAGCGGTAAGCAGATACCGGAATGTGGGTTTGTGCCGTTTTACTACAACAGCGACGCTCGGGTTTCCTAGCCTCCAATGCGGCTGTTCCAATTCCTCCACCAAGGTATGTGTTGTGGTCACCAGGAACATGGACACCAGTAACTGGGGATTGTTCGACTATCGTTCCTCCTGCGATTCTTTGAAGTCTTACTGAGCTTGGAACACCGGTGGAAGCTATTGGATTGTCCTTAACGCTTACAACACTTCATCTGACAAGGCTATACCATTTGTTGCAACGTTTCAGGGTAACGTATCCTTAACGGCCTCCCTCACCACCGTTACAAAGAATGAGTTGCGAGCTATGGAGAACACAACAGCATGTGTGGAAGCATTGATGCAGCAGACCAGCAGTCACCGGTGCCATCCGATGTGGAGGTTCAGAACAGGTGCAATACTGATCAGTTGGTACTGAGCAGTGAGCACTAAAGATGGTGACTACTACCTGAACAAGATGCAACAGTTCGTCTGGGCTCCCACTCCTTCCCAGAAGAAGATGAGTTCAGCCTGCTTAGACGATCTACCTGCTATGTGTGACCAAGCTGGACACTGCTATCAGCACAGAGATCAAGTTGATGATCGAGTCCATGTTAGAGCTCAGAGACGCCAAGTTCAAGCAGAACAAGCTGTGGAAAGACGGATCCAACAATAGACACGAAGCCTATAGCGCGATTTTGTCAGCGATTGTGTCATTCGTGGGAACATGTTTCTTGGCAACGTTGCAGGAAATCGAAGAATGGTTTGAGAAAAAAATAAAAGGTGAGGATGTAAAAAACTCGAGCCAGCCGGTTGATTCGCGCCAGCAAGGTGCGGACGACCGAATCCTCTTCTGGTTTAAGTTCCTTTATAGGACACTCCTGGTGCTCGCTCTTGCAGGTAGGTCATCTCTAACCTCTCAAGTGTCAGTGCTTGATATTCACCAAGTTCACATTTTTTGCAGTTTTACTGGCATATACTGCATATAGCAATGTGGAAAGTGTAAAGAAGGACAGGGACATCTTGCAGGGGCAAACGGTACCTCAGGTCCTCAGTGATGGTGCCATGGTGCTGCTCACCACCACAGCTACCTACGAGGTAAAACCCTTGTGGGCCACCTTCTACGTTATTTCTTTTCTTACACTGGTGGCCGTGATAATCACACTGGTCATTACATGGGTTAAAAGCGAGCTAACTAATCTTTGCAAAGCGCGTGCTGCAAATCTCAAAGAATTGTGCTTTATTACATCTATCTAATAAAATAATAAAATAGTATATAGAATATCTCACTTGTCAACACGAGTTACGTGTCAAGTCTCGTGAGTGCTGGGAAGAAGCAAAATGCTTCCTTGGGATAATTACCCAATATTTGGAGCGTAGCCAGTTTCTTAGGTGAGGTGCAGTGAGGTGAGGGAGTTTAGTAGTCACGTAGAAGGAAGTCAGTGACGGTCAATGTCAGCTAAGGCAGCTAACTGAATTAAAAACTAGGATTGTTCCTTGTGAACTCGAGGAGAAGCCAAAGGTTTGCTGTGAACTTAAGCAATACTTAAAGTTGGGTTCACGACGAACCAGTGTTGGGTTTGCAGTGAACCAAAGTTGAGTCACATTGTGTTAATTCTGAAAGAAATATTTAAACCTGGTTCAGGATGAACCAATCACAATTTCGTAAAGTACTTGTAACAAAAAAATTGTGTTAGTAATAATATGTATACCAATATTGCACTCATGATGTTTCTGTAATGTTTTATAACAAAAACACAATGTGTTACTTGTAAAAGGAATTGAGGCTTGAGTTTGTGTTTATTGTAGCAATAGACATTGTGCTAGCTGAGGAACAAAATTTTAGAGATTATTATATGAACATGTCACTTTGTGATTTGGATTTTTGTAGAAGAAAAGTAAAGTAGAAGAATTTTAAGGTGTGTGCAAGAGGTTGGCCGACTAAAATTTGATGGATAGTGCATAGTTTCATCATTATTAATTGTTTTTAAATGACAACTCTCAATCAATATAGAATTTAAAGATATTTAATGATTCTCTTTTTCTCTTTGGAAGTTTCATCATGTCAAAGTCAAGATCATGTGATGAAATTTAATGTATTTAGAATCCATACCCATGACTATCAATGAAGTGTGCAGTGTTTATTATGTATTAAGAATATGCTCATGGACACCAACACACTTGGTGTTTGTGCATGTGCATTTCTAGATTGTCTAGTTGACTTAGGATAGAAAAAATTTGAAAAATATTCTTTTACATTAACTAGGCTAGTGGAGAATACTTACACTAAAAAGTACAATATTAATGCATACTCAAAAAGGTTTGTGGGAGCCATATTCATGTGCCTATGGGATTTAGTCTCCTTCCCTTTTAATGGAAAGCATTGGTGAGAAACAATCATTGTTAAAAGAATATTCATTAATATTGTATACTCAAAGAGTTTTATGAAGCCATATTCACGTGATTGTGCCATTTAGTCTCCTTTCCTTTGAAATGGAAAGCATTGGTGAGAAATTATAATTGTTAAATAAGCATGTTCAACAAGCAATCGTTTAGGATTATTGGATATTAGGGAGTAGCATCAGAGTGTGCTTGGGTAAAATGAAGATGAGTTTGGCATATGAAGCTGAATGGGACACTAATCTTTTGAACATAGTAGGTAAAGAACTTTGCAAGATGTTTGCCTTTCATACACATCCTCGAGACTACCTCATCCTCAAACACATGGAATTAAGGTGGTGAGAATGTCAATTCAAGTGATGTCAATTAATTTGGTTTTGAATATATGAGTTGGCGCATTTAAGATGGTTAAGGCTGAGATAAGCCAGTAATTATACATGACCTTGAACTTGCATTTCAATGAGAATGATTACATGAAAATGTCAATTCAAAATAGGAATATACAAATGTTAATAAATCCCTTATTCATTTGCATTCATACCAGCCTTCTTCAAATCTGAAAAGTTTAAAAGTAAAGATTGAAGGTGCAATTTAATATTTATTCATAGAAATGGGTTCATGCACGAAAGCCTACATCTCTTTAAGTATTTAATTTGAATAATGTATTCACTACCAAAGTTTAGAATTGAATAGTATGTAGGTCTAAATAGTCTTCTATATGTACGGGGCAACAACTATTCCGTGTGGAGAAGAAAGGGAGAAATACTTCGTGAGTGGGGATGGTTTGAAAGCACTTTTCGATTACACATGACTTCTGCCTAAAGATTTCATCATGTTGAAGACATGTAAATTGCAGGTCGATTCACTATGTGCAAGCCTCCATACATACATATAAACTCATTTCATTGATAGTGAGTAGTGAGTACTTTGTTTCTTGCATGTTAAGGCGAATGTATCAGTTGTAAGTGAACTGATAATATAGAACTCTACCTAAGTAAACATGCATCTGTATTATTCATCATTTATTCAAACTCTGCTGCTTCCAAACCATGAATGCAAATGTTCTGGGGTCGCTAATCTCCATCTCAAAATGGTCACCTTTCTCACACAAGATGAGCTTTTGAAGCTCCACTTGCATGTAGTCTGTACCTTGTAAGCCCATCTTACTAAGTTCATCCCTGGCTGTGTGTACTAAGAAAGAAAGATCATCTGGTAGGCTGACGTTGAAATAGCCGACTTGCTAGACATTCTCTGCAAATGACTTTATCCTTTCAGCATCTTGGTCGAACAGTGGGAGCAACATTGTGTCTTTCTCGATTAATAAGGAGGTTGTTTCTTTAAAATCCACTATGCTACCTCTGGATGCAAAACCAGCTCTTGGCACGCCTACCCACATAATCTAGCAGCTCCTACTTGTCCATCATTTCTTTGCTTTTCCCAAATTAAGGGAATAACAAGTCTCACGCGTGCTACACGTGAAATTTGATAATTAATTAAGTATTGTATATGTAGTTTTGTGCACACACCATGCACATACAGTGTATAGTATTACCACATCACACCAGAGTCGATCATGGTTTTAATAAATTGCTAGTTAATAAAGATTACCGTGGTGGCTTTGTGCATACCTCCATAGAGATTTATCCCTTTATTATACATAAAGAAAAACATATTCATATAGATATAGACTTATAACATACTTACATAATAGAAGTTTGACCTGGATTATTCTAAAATCACAACCCCTGCTGAAACAATGCTATAAAACTATACTAAAACTAATATAAAATATTACTAAAAGAAATATTTAAGGTGGCTTTTTGATTATTTACATGCAAAATGATGTTAATTACAATTGAAATATATAATTATACAATTTTGAAGGAGCCTCTCTTTAACAAGTTCAAAAATACTTCAAGAATCCCAAATGCATGCAATCTCATATATATCTCATGCCACTCCTTATATCATCCAATCACAATGGGAGGAGTCCACCTCTTGAAACCCATCCAATTCACCATAGGCATAGGACATGCATGTGTTTATTTTTAATAGTTTTAAATGTTTGTAGTCTTTTATGTAATCTAAAATATATCTACACATATAAACAGATGCTCGTGTGTGCATACATATGTCCTTGACATACACACGTGTTATTATGTAGATTATCTCGATTATTTTTATGTAAATTAAGGCTATGTTTATACACGCATCTCATTTAGTTCTATTACGTCTATGTACTATCACTTGTGTGTGTGAGAGAGAGAGAGGTGTGCCTGTACACACGAAAATAGTTTTGACTAATTAATTTTATCTTTATATAATTAATTTCTTATTTATAATGAATTATTTTAAATAAAAAATAACATTGTGTATTTTCAAGGGGAAGCTGTATACATGAGACAAAAAGATACTTATAGAAGAATCTTAGGTGGAAACAAAGAGGATATTCTCTTTGTATCTTCATGGTGAGCTTTCATATTCTCATATAGCAGGTGCCTTCGTGTGTCAGAAGGCATTGTTCTTCTACTGCCACACTCCACAGGCAAAAAGTCCGGTTTTAGGGGAGATAAATGGGGAGAAAAGAAATTCATTTGGAATGGTAA
>PUQB01000860.1:0-84688 GCA_003024785.1 Selaginella tamariscina | reverse complement strand
AATTGAAGTTCAGGGGTATATATGTAAATATAATAAATTCAGAGGTATAAATGTAATTTTCCAAAATAATAATTGAGTTAATAATTTAATTTGAGATAAACTCACTAATTTAAAGATAATAACTGAATTAAGAATCCATTAATTAATAAATTATTATTAAATAATGAAGCCCATCATGTATACTAATATATATATATACCCATGTCTAAAACAGTTCGAATATATATGTACATACATCTATTCATGCACATATATGTGTATGTACAACACACACGCACGCACGCACACACACATATATATGTATATGTACAATAGCACGTATATATGTGCATGGACAACAGGATAAGCATGTGTGTGTGTGTGTGTTTAAAGTCAACCTGTAAGTTAAATACAAGTACGGTTTGCATGAAGAATTGAAAAATACAAACTGCAAATACAATTCTATGTAGAGAGAACATAGACTAACAACAACATATGTATATGTACAAAGGACGAGCATATACGTATGTATATGTTTAAAGTCAACATGTACAGTATGGTTTGCATGAAGAATATAGTTGAAGTAGTGGAAAGTGCAAACTGCAACTTTGAAGTACAGAATGATTAGAACGACATTGAGCTCACACTGCCAAGGTGAAGAGTTACAGTATAAAAGAGAAACCATTCGCAATGGTTATATATCATCAAATATCTAATCTTTCAAAACAAGTTATATACATCTAGATCTTCATCTTTTAATCTATACAATGGCATTGGCTGGTCGCACTGCAATGTTAGCTTTTCTAGTTAACACATTCTATGTGCCACTATATTCAAAGCTGAAAGTGCTGAGGATGGATGGAGTGGAAAAACTGACGATGGATGAGATAAATTTCAAGTGATATGCACTGATAAAACTGTAATTGAAGTCTTGACGGATATTCTCACTCGCTTTCTTAACCAAATCAAAATACTCACTATTAACGGAAGCAATTAAACTTGGTACAAATCAATTAAGTCATCCAGCATCGATGACATGAAAATGCTTTTACAAAGAATACCATCAACGTTTGAATAATATTTCACATTTTAATCATGGTTTTCACTATGTAGGGGTTCGATTGGATCTTCTTACTATTTTGTTTTATTAGTTATTTAAATCCATGAAAGTGTGCATAACTCACCTTTCTTTTTCATATGAGCACATTCGTTTCCTTCCCTTTAGCCATTTCCACCATCTTATTTATCAAAAGCGCCTTGTTCTTGTATTCTTTTCTCCCCTCTTTCATTCCAAACTTCTCCTTGGCCATTTCTCTAGCTCAACTCTCTCAAACGCCAGAAGTCCAAACCCGTCGTCACAGACATCCGCATAGCTAGTTTTCCAGACCCGTTTTCGCAATCTCATGAAGTAGCTCGTAGTCTTGGCGTTCAAGCCTGGTAGAGATCTATCATCAAACGGTAGAATGTGCAGCTGGAATGCAGGTGTTTCGTACGTGCTCCTCGACCCTGGCTCCTGCATCCCTGCACTGTACTCGGGTTTGGAGGGACATCCCAGGAACACATAGTGGAGCTTAACGTTGTCTGCGGTCACAAACTTGTCAATGTCCTTAAACCAGGTTCGCAGATAATCCAAGCTCATAAACTGCCAACAGGACTTGATGTGTTGGTCGATATTGACAGTGTACTGGAGAGCCACAATGTGGAGACGGAGTTCTCGTCCACCCAGGCCAGCACCGCATCAACGAAAGGAAAACGCACGTCCAATGGCTTGTAGAAATAACCCTTGTTGGGGCTGATCGAGACCATCAACATGGTCTCTACACTGCGGGAAGGAATAATGTTGAAGTCCACCACAGTGATGTGCCCCGAGATCTTCAGCTCACCGAGCACAAGCCCCTTCCTTTGAATTACATTTGCCAGAACGTCCTCGCACAACCAGCCAAGACATGACCAATTCACCTCCAGTTGTCCACGTTCCAAGAGCCGTCTAACATACTCCATCCAAGCTCCATCGTGATAAGGCTTGATTTTCTCTTCCTTGCCACGCACCACCCTCGTGTAGATTCTTGCGATAAAGCTGGAGCAGTAGACTCCACTGCCAGGGTCCAGCACGTAAGTTGAGTCGAGACATGCCATGGCAGCGGCATCAGGGCATTCGCCTTCAAGCCGAATAGCTTCCGCCTTCTTGCGAACGCTTGAAATCTCACGGTGCTGGGCAAACCTCAAGAGAACTTCGTCCCAGTAGTCATCCTCGCTAAGCAGCTCTACCATCTGTTCTTCACTTGGTTCCAGTGCTGCTAAGTCGACCCTTTGCCGGAGGCTGGCACAACTTGTAGTCTCCGAGTCCAGCAAATCCCGCGTGACTTGGCTACAGCACTCGCATAGTGCCTCCAGAAAAAGGGGCACGAGCCCAGTGTGGTATTCGATGCTTTCAAATCGACCCTCAAGCTTTCCAAGCACACACCTGGATGCGTACGTGTTGAACTCAGCCTGGTCATAGGACGTTAGCAGTTAGATGGACAATAGTATTAGTATCAAATCTTACCAAGCTGAAGCCCCTCTTTTCATATTCAAACCACTGAAGACGTAGAGTAATAAAGATAAAGTACGGAAGATCATGGAGAATGCGGGATTTCGGGGTGGCACACCACCATACCCTCTCCCCAGTACGCAACAGCCGGTCCAGATTCTCAGAAACGCCCTGTCGTAAGTCCGTCCCTGAAAGAAGTCCAAAGGGTCCAACTTCTCGCCACCATCCACGAAGAAGTAAAACTCCTCCTGCTGCTGCTGCTTACGGGCCTCCACAAATTCAGTAACATCTGTCACAGAAGAAAGCTTTTGAATAGCAGATATCACGGTGTCCGAGCCCTCCACCAGAAACGAAAACAGCAAACCGTTTCTCATCGCTTCAGTTTCAGCAATCAAGAGCGTCTCACCCACAAGGTAGACTAGCCTCACGTGACCGTGAGGCAGTGCTGAGGCTGAAAAAACTGGGCAGCCAGTGGTGTTGGCGGCATGAACCCAGCCAAACAGTATGCAGAAGAGCGCCCTGAAGTCGGACGACTTTCCTACGCCCTTGGGCCCATAGATCACGTAGCTATAATCGGACTCATACCACCAAATGAGGAGTTCTCGTACAGTCGTTCTACCCACGAAGTTGAGAATTACTTCCGGCCTCGTACACGCACGACCTACACCAGGATACTGTCAACAGTATATTCGTGGACAGCCTGGATCCTACATAGAAGATCTCAAGAGTCGAGAACACAAGAGTCACAACCTTTCGTATCCATCTTTCTCATTGTATAAATTTGGTCTTTCACACCTCATCAATATACAGAAGAGTTATCTTTCCTATGGTATTAGAGCAGGTTCCTTGTGTTCTGCAACCAGATCTCTCTCTTCCAGTGCCACTTCCCAATCGTAGGGGTCGTGGATGGCAACATCAGCGGCAGCAAGCGCAGCCGGAGCAGGGTCAAGCGGCCTTGATAAATTCTTTGACAAGTTCTTCGAGAAGTTTACTGGCACCAACTATCATACATGGTGCGTGAAGGTGCAGCTGCTTCTCATGCGAGAAGGCACCTGGAATGTGGTGGACGGTTTAGAGCCGAAGCCATCAGATGCAACTTTCCTTGCAGCGTGGGAGTTGAAGGATCGGAAGGCCTTGACCACAATCGGCCTTGCGTTGGGTGAAGAATACATTCACTTGCTCAAGTTGAAGAATACTTCCCAAGAGAATTGGGAGTATCTTGGCACAGCCTTTGGGAAGGCTAGCAAGACCAGTGTGCTGTCCTTGAAACAGCAATTTTTCGGCCTCAAGATGGAGGCAACTGAACATGTAGCCGAATTTGTATCCAGGCTCAAAGGCCTGGTTGTCCAGCTTGCTCGAGGAGGAGTTCAAGTGGACGAAGGAGACCAGAAGGCGGTTCTCCTTAATGGCTTAACACCTGACTTTCATCAGGTGGTGACAACGTTGAGCAATCTTCCAGCAAGGGCTGGACGAGATGATTTCTTCTCTTCTTGAAGAGGAGCGCAAGTGGATGCAGCGGGAGGATGTTATATCCTCCAAAGCTTTCTTTGCTGGTAGGCATAACCGGCAACCTCAGCGGCAGCAACGGAATCAAGGTCCACGAAGTAGTCCGATGACAATCTCCGGATCTGGTTCACTGCGTGGGGAGCTAACAAGAAGGTAACTTGCTACCGGTGCAACAAGCTTGGACATTTCGCAAAAGACTGTCGAGCTTCTCAACCTTCTGAGCGCAATCGCTCCATTCTCCGCATCTTTAATGATCATAGGTTTGACAACAATAACAACAGTGGAAGGGGTCGTGGAAAAGAGCCGATGGCCAAGCTCTTTATGGTGCGGACCATTCCTTCACCAAGAAGCGAGATTATTGACCGCTTTATTTGGCTTGACTCTGGAGCGACATTACATATGTGCCCCTATAAAGAATTGTTCAAGGAATTGAAGATGTTACCTGAGAGTGTGAGAGTGGGCATTGCTGATGGCACTATTCATTCTGCTCTTGGAGTTGGTTCTCTGAATGTGCAGCTGTACGGGGAGGCCAAGCTCCTGTCCAACGTCTATTATGTTCCTGAACTTACTCAGTCTTTGCTCTCCATCAGTCGCATTACTGATGTTGGGCTTTATTTGTTTTTTGGCTCCTCCAAGTGTCATATCCTGGGCGAGTCGGGTGTAACTGTGGCTACTGGCACTCGTGAGGAGGACCTGTATAAGTTGGATGCTGAGATCATTCCTCCTGTTCATGAAGCTGCCAAGGTCTTAGCTGCATCAACAAAGACAGATGCCACGTTACAGCTATGGCACAACCGGCTAGGCCATGCGCATCCTCAGGCTATTCAACGATTGATCAAGGAGCAGCTAGCCACTGGAGTTCATGTGCCATTATTAAATACTTCTCTGCCCTTTTGTGAAGCTTGTGTCACTGGCAAGCATAAAAGGCAGTCCTTCCAACTGGAGCAAGCCACCGTGCCACAGAAATATTGGAGCTAGTACACTCAGATATTTGTGGTCCCATGCAGACGGTGACTTCAGACAAGAAACGTTATATGCTGACTTTCATTGATGATTTTTCAAGATACGTGGTGGTCAAGCTACTCACCACAAAGTCTGAAGTACTTCAACATTTCAAGTCTTATCATGTAGCAGCAGAGACGCAGACAGGACGGCATCTTCAAGCTATTCGATGTGACAATGGAGGAGATTACCTTTCAAACGAGTTTGAGAGGTATTGTACTCAAGCTGGCATAGCTCGACAGTTCACCACGCCTTATACTCCTCAGCAAAATGGAGTTGCTGAGCGAATGAACCAGACACTTGTTGGAAGTGCGCGGAGTATGATGCAGTTCGCTGGAATGCCAAACAGTTTTTGGGGTCATGCTGTTTTAATAGCAGCGTATTTACGCAATAGACTCCCTACATCATCTCTCATAGGTATGACTCCTGTGGAAGCATGGACAGGACGTCTGCCTTCTCTCTCGCACATACGCACCTTCGGCTGTGTGGCCTATGCTTGGGTTCCTGAGGAACACCGGAAGAAGCTTGATCCACGTACCGTGAAGTGTGTGCTTCTTGGTTATTCTGAAGAAGCGAAGGCATATAAGCTCTACCATCTATATAAGAAGACTCTTATTACTTAGCAAGATGTCATCTTTAATGAAGGAGAACTTTATGGTGGATGTTCTCAAGGCTCCAGTCTCAGCTGCATTTCTCGTGTAACTGACTTTGAAACTTTGGACAACTGGTGTGACAATGGATTCTCTTCATATGGGGGAGTTCCTCCATCCCTGATGACACTCAATCATTCTTCTTCTCCCGCTCCTTCAAGTTCCTCTGCGACGCCTTGAATGGGCATTGTCTGTGGATATTTTTTCAAACCGTTCCTGAGCAAGTGGGAGCCTTTCCAGAAGATGCTGCTCCTCCAGACTCACCTCCTCATACAGATCCTATGGAGGATGCTCGTGTTCCACCCACCACCTCACCAAGAACCTCCATCATATGCAAGTGTCCACTCAGAAAGGTGCACATCTGAAGCAGTTACAAACGGTTACAAGATCTGGTCGTCAAAGTTTCCTTTCACAGCGGGCGATTGAAGGTCGAGATTCAACAGCTATCCAAAAGTCTCGGGTTTTGGTTCGTAACTCCAGATACACGTTTTATGAACCTGCCACTATGTCTGAGGCTCTCTCCGGACCTCATGCTGCTGAATGGAAGGAAGCAATGGACTCGGAGTATGCCTCTCTTCTCAAAAACTAGACTTGGACGCTATCTCCCCTACCACTAGGACGTCAAGTCGTCAGCCAAATGGCTCTTCAAAGTGAAGCGGACTGCAACTGGTGAAATGGAGCGCTTCAAAGCCCGGTTCATTGCTCGCGGATTCTCCCAAGTCTCTGGTGTGGATTTCACCGAGACATTTTCTCCCGTAGTGTGTATGTCCTCCATTCGGCTTTATTGGCTATGGCAGCAAACATGAACCTTGAAGTTCATCAAATGGATGTTCGCACAGCTTTCCTCAACGGCATCTAGATGAAGAAGTGTATATCTCTCAACCTGAAGGTTACGAGCAACCTGGCAAAGAACACCTTGTTTGCAAGTTGAAGAAAGCACTATATGGTTTGAAGCAGTCCCCGAAGGCTTGGTACAATCGGATGGATTCTTTCCTTCTCTCCATCGGCTTCATCAGCACTGATGCTGATACGAACGTGTACCGCTATGCTGTTGAAGATCATTTTCTTTTTGGCTTTATACGTGGACGATTGTATCCTGGTGGCTAACAGCATCGGACTTCTCAATCATGTGAAGCAGCAACTTGAAGCAGAGTTTGAAATGTCGAACATGGGGAGATTCACTACTGTCTCGGTATTGAAATCATCCGCGATAGGCAACATGGTACAATCATGCTCAAACAGCAAGAACTACGTGGAGGAAATCTTGAATCGATTTCATATGGTTGACTATCATCCAGTTTCAACGCCTATGGAAGCTGGTATGAAGCTTACTCAGGAGATGTCTCCCACAACATATGAAGAATCAGAACGGATGAAGACTATTCCTTACCGACATGCAGTTGGCAGCCTGATTTATCTAGCCGTGTGTACACGACCAGATATTTCATTTGCAATGGGAGCTGTGAGTCAATTCCTCGAAAACCAGGAGAGCGACACTGGAGTGCAGTTAAGAGAATCTTGAGATACCTGAAGGGAACTCAAGATTACGCTCTAGTTTATGAGAGTTGTTCAAAAAGTATTTTCAGTTACTTGGTTTTACTGATTCTGATTGGGCAGGCGAACTGGACACTAGAAAATCCACTTCTGGATTTGTTTTTATGCTCGGCAGCTGTCCTATCTCATGGAGGAATAAACGCCAATCAATCATAGCCTTGTCAAGTACAGAAGCTGAGTACATTGCAGCTTCTTCAGCAGCACAAGAGGTGATTTGGCTACGTAGGCTATTAGCAGGAGTGAACATGTTACAAGAGAAATCAACACTCTTATTTAGCGACAACAGAAGCTCCATTGCACTCACCTCTTCACCGAAATATCAAGCTCGCACCACCAGGCACATTGAAGTACGTTTCCATTTCATTAGAGATCAAATCAAGAATGGAGTCATTGAGCTGGAGTATTGTCCAACTCATAGTTTGGCAGCTGATATTATGACAAAGGCATTATCTCGTAATGCCTTTGAGCAGAATCGAAATATGTTGAAGATCGTACGAGTGAAGTGAAAGGCTTTGGATCTTGGCTGAGTGGGAGTGTCAACAGTATATTTGTGGACAGCCTGGATCCTACATAGAAATCTCAAGAGTCGAGAACACAAGAGTCACAACCTTTCGTATCCATCTTTCTCATTATAAATTTGGTCTTTCACACCTCATCAATATACAGAAGAGTTATCTTCCTCTTTCTCTTTCTTTCTCACAGATACGGCAGGCTGTAGATGTGCTCGGATCCGCGAGATCACTGGCCTTAAGCTTCAAAAGATCCTCAACCGCAGCTTTGGCCTCTTCAAGTGAAATGACCCCGGGCGACCTCCTACGCTTTCCGCACACTCGAGATCTGCTGAATTGCCCCAAGCCAAATCCTAAGCCCTAATCGGTTCTTTCACCTTTTAAAAAATCTTTGCGCCGGCCAATCACACTTATGAACCCCAATGTGTTTGTCAAGTATCTAGGATTTAAATTTGTTTTTCTTATTCTAGGAACATCTTCGAATATGAATACGATTATAATAACACAACTAAAATTAAGGAATAATTATGATAACGATTAGATTAAAAACATTTATGATATCAATACAAAATTATAATAACGAAAGATTAATAAATGATATAAATAAAGGCGAAGGAACGTGAAGGTATAGAGAATATCTTGATTGTTTTTACGTTATATTGTTTATTGATAAATAATTTTAATATCTCTTTTTAATAATGTAATACTCTTATTCTTTCTTATTTTCATTTTCATGCTATTATGCTGAGATTCATATAGTATTCTATTTAATATATTTATGAGTGGATTTAAGCATTCTTAAGACCTAATTATTTAGTGATTGTCTATGTACTTAGTTTTTCAACAACATGAAAATGTTTTTACAAAACTTATCACCATCCACGTTTGAATAATATTTCATATTTTAATCATGGTTTCCATATGTAGGGAACACTGAGAATGTGTCTGATATTCCTCCCTAATCTTGTAGATTAATATGCTAATTTTTTTTTATTATTATGAATGCATTGATATAAGGAAATATAATATTTTTATTATTTTATGGCTTTATTAATAATCATACTCTTTACGTGGAACCTGTTCAAAATGGACTGCAGTGATATTATCAAAACAATCCTCGTGCATATACACATATACGTGTCTACGAATGTTTCAACACTCCAGCCGATGCTCGAGACATTGTCATATATATGATACATGTTTCACATATGTTTTGCCATACATAAAACTATATTTACACTTAGTAAATAGAATCAAACAAAAAACGCTGTAGTATGACTAATCCTCTCTCAAACATACGTATATGTACGTATGTGTTAATAAGTTATACATATTATTGTGTGTGTGCGTGCGTTTAATGTGAACCATTTATAGAGATTCGCCTATGTTATATACCTCGTGTGTGTATGCAGCTGCTATATGTACATGTGTGTGCCTTTAATCTACATAGCAATCTGGTGAAGAACATATTTATATCAAAATAATGAAAGGAAAAATCTCTTATGTTATTATAGATTTCATTATTTAAAAAAGTGATATAATTACCTTTTGTATGTGTGTGTGTGTGTGTATGTGTATCATGCGTGTGTGCCCATTTAGGGTTTTAAACGTACTGCATGTTAAAAGGACGTGACTGTTGGATGACGTGGCTACTTCATCATGGTCCCTTTTAGGGTTGATCACACTAAATATACTGAAAGAGTATGGGTGCAGAATGTAGAGAAGCTAAACGTGGGTTCTTTTCGAGTTTTATTAACTCTTGCTTTGGTAAAGAACAGCCAATCTCTTCCTCTGATGAAGTCCCTCCAGATCTGGAGCCCGTGCTTGCAGTAAGAGCCCAAAGTATATGTTCTTCACCCAACTGTTCTGTCATTCCTCGGTGAGTATAGAATGTGAGAATGCACATAATATTAAACCATATTAATCTGAAATATATTACCTTGGTTTTGGTTAACTCTATAATTATATTTTTATTAAGAAATCAAGAAAGCAGACATAATAAAATGCCATGGAGAGATGATAAGCTGGAAATTAGCAAGGAGTACACGGAGCTGGAAGCCGCATTAGAGAGCATTAGAACAAGCTTAGAATACCTGATTGAACAAGAGAAATCTCATAATATATAGGGTTAGGGTTTAGAATGTGAAAATGAGTGTTGCCACCTTTTGCTGCTTCTCCACTTGCACAATATTGCAAGAGAATCACGATGCATATTACAGTGTAGATTACTATGCAGGCCTCTTGAGGGCATGCTGCAAGAGCAAGTCACTAGAGAAAGGGAAACAGGTACATTCGAGAATCGATACAAGCGAGCACTTTCAGAACAGATTCTTACAGAACCTCCTCATTGATATGTATGGAAAATGTGGGAATGTACAAGAAGCAAGAGAAGTATTTGATAAGATTCACGAACCAAATGTATACTCGTGGAATATCATTGTTGGTGCATATACCCAGAATGGGCAAGTAGAGGAAGCTAGAAAAGCTCTTTGAGAGGATGCCGCAGAAGGATACTATATCATGGAACTGCATGATGGCTGCATATGCAAAGAAAGGAAACCTGCAGGAAGTTAGAAAAATTTTCGAGACGATGAGAGAGAGAGACGCAGTTTCATGGAATACAATGCTAGCAGCTCATGCACAGAATGGACATATACGCGAGGCAAGGCTACTCTTCGAGCTTATGCCTTACAAGAACGTCGTCTCATGGAACGCGATGATCGGGGCGTATTCACATGCGGGTCTTCTCAAAGAGGCAAGAGTTATATACGATCGGATGCCTCAACACGACGTCGTATCCGGCAACGCAATGATCACTGCATATATCCACGCAGGGCACGTATACGACGCGAGGGAAATCTTTGATGAGATGCCACAGAGAAACGTGGTGTCCTGGACAGCGATCATGACTGGATATGCGCAGTGTGGACATCTGCAGGAAGCGAAACTTATGTTTGATAAGATCCCGCAAAAGAATGTAATCTCATATAACGCGATGATCGCTGGTTACGTGCAAAACAAGCGCCTGGAGGAGGCGAGGAAGCTCTTCTTATCAATGGTAGAGAGGGACGTTGCATCGTACAATGCAATGCTTGCAGGGTACGCGCAGTACGGGGAGATCACGGAAGCGAAAGAGATGTTCGATACAATGCCACAGAGAGACTTAGTGTCATGGAACACAATGGTAACAGCGTACGCACAGCATGGTCGTCTAGAAGACGGGAGACATTTGAGCGTATGAAGGACAAGGACGTGGTGTCGTGGAACACGATGATCACTGCGTACGCGCATTATGGGGAGGTAAGAGGCGCCAAGTTACTCTTCGAGAGGATGGCAGAGAGAGACATCACTTCGTGGAACTCGATGCTGTTGGCGTACACGAATGCAGGTCTTCTGGAGGAAGCAGTAGCTCTGTATGAGAAGATCCCTGTCAAGGACGTTGTCTCTGTGACGTCGATGATGGCTGCGCTGGGATTCAATGGACGACTGCAGGAAGCTAAGGAGCTTTTTGACTCGATGACGGTACGCAGCATCGTGTCTTGGAATGCCATGATTGCAGTCTTGAGCCAGAACGGACGAGGGAAGGAGGCGATCGAGCTCTTCAAAGCGATGGACATCGACGGGGTGGAGAGAAACACTGTAACAATCGTGTGTGTTCTGGAGGCGTGTGCGTGTACGCAGTCTCTCGTAGACGGAAGAGCTATCCACTCCTGCATAAGTGGGGATAAGCTAGAGCTCGACCACATGGTGCAGAGCTCCCTTGTGAACATGTATGGGAAATGCGGGAGCCTGGGGGATGCTCGGAGGATATTTGACAGCATGACGTACCGCGACAACGTTCCATGGAATGCACTAATGATTGCCTGCAGTCAGAAGGGACAAGGCGGAGAAGCTCTCGAGTTGTTCGGGAAGATGATCTCGACTGGAATGAAACCGGATTCAATAAGCTTTCTAGCCGTCCTCACTGTCTGCAGCCATGCAGGGCTTCTGGACGCCGGCATCGGTTACTTCCAAACCATTAGTGAGTACGGGTTAGCACCGGAGATCGACCATTATAACTGTATGGTCGACTTACTGGGTAGAGCTGCAAAGCTTAACGAAGCGTATGATCTCCTCAACTGTATGCCTTTTGAGCCACACCAAGTTCCATGGATGTCCCTGCTTAGCGCTTGTAAGCAGCATAAGAACGAGGAGATAGGATCACTGGCTGCAAAGAAGCTGGTAGAGATCGACCCGCATGGTTCTTCTTCTTATGTGTTGCTCTCCGGATTATAATAACAAGGATTGAAATCACATAGATGTGTCGGGGAGGTCATGCTACACATGTTTCTGCAATCAAACAATGTGGGAAGACAAGAGAGTTACAAGCGGCAAGAAGCTACTCCAGGACGCGGTGGCAGCCGGGTGCCATTTAGACAGATACGTAGCTTCTGCACTGATCAACATGTACATGAAATGCAGGAGCATGGAGAGAGCACGAGAGGTCTTCGACCGGCCAGCTTCTAAGGACGCAGTTATGTGGACTTCCCTCATGCTGGGATACGTGGAGAATGGGGAAAGCTCGGTATCTCTGGAGTTGTTCAGCGCCATGGACTATGAGCCGGACCATGTAACATACGTTGCTGCACTCAAGGCGTGTGCGCGCTTGGGAGCAGAACGTGGTTTTGGCGAACACGTTGCTAGACATGTATGGGAAATGCAGGAGCATGGAGCATGCTATGGAGGTTTTTGAGAGGATGGTATACAGAGATGCAGTCGCCTGGAACTCTCTTATGTTGGATCCCGTGGTTGGACTCCATCACGGCCGTCGGGAACGTCCTCATAGACATGTACAGCAAATGCACAGCGTGGATCTTGCCAGAGAGGTGAGGGGATGCCGAGAGGGACGCTGTGACGTGGAACAGTCTCCTGGTGGGATACGTGGAGAATGGGAAGTGATCGTCGGCTCTGGAGCTGCTCGACTCCATGGACTGTGCACCTGACCACGTCACATATCTTGCCGCACTGAAGGCATGTGCGGGTCTGGGCAGCGAGACGGGGCTCGAGAGGGGGATCTCTATTCACAGACAGATCGGTTCTGTACCATGCATAGTTCTGGAGAACACCTTACTGGACATGTACACGAAATGTAGCAGCATGGACCGTGCGATGGAGGTGTTCCTAGGCATGTCCCAGAAGGACGTTCTGACTTGGAGCTCCCTCATCCTGGGATACGTGGAGAACGGAGAGAGTTCAGTTGCTCTCTATCTGTTCGCCACCCTGGACTATGTCACATATATCGGCTCTGAAGGCGTGTGGGAACCTGGCAATGTTACCATCAGGAAGGTGGATTCACTCGAGAGTCTGCAAGCACGGGCTCAAGGAAGATCGAGTCGTTGCGAATGCACTGGTGGATGTGTATGGGAAGTGCGGGAGCATGGCTACGGCCGAAGGGATGTTCAATGGGATTCATTCTCCAGATATAGTCTCATTTACTGCCTTGCTATCGAGATCTATACTTATCCATATACATTTACCTTGCTTATGCATATAAACCACATTTTGCATATAAGTCCACCGCTTGCAAGGAAGACATCTGTCTGAATAAACTGAACCTTGGTGGCCTCTTCATGTATTTCCATTACTTCCATGACCTTTCCTGCTTAACAAATAGATAATAGTGCATGGTATATATCATCCAGTAAATGTATATGGGTTTATTCAGCACTTACCGTGTTGCTCTTTAGCTGCCAGACTTGAACAAGCGTATACAATCTTTGTGTTTAAAAAGCTCCACAGCCACCTCTTCTGCAAGGTTTTCACACATACACAATGATATACATATATACTGAATCTTAGAAAATGTGGGCAAATTTTGTATAGAGTAAGCCAGAAGCACACACACACACGTGTAATATATATGGGCATATGTTTATACGTATATACATGCATATATGTATATATACAGCAGAAAACTTATTATCTCTCTACAGTGTTCTTTAAAGCTGCTCTTCAATCCATCTCTCAATCATATCTTGCGAACTCCGCCCCTGATCAGCAGGCACTTGATGCCCAGCACCTGCACCACACATAACGAGTAGTGTGTGCATGTGTGTGTGTTCTCAAAACATTCATGGACCAGTACATACACTTCTTATCATGCGTATTCAAATGCATATATGATGTATATTCATTGTGTGTGTATATTGTAAGACATATATGCACTGTGTGTGTGAAGACACCTCTAACGACGACATGAGTAAGCGTTCCAAAGCTTCGCCAGTACCCCGCTACAACTCCCTTAACACTCCAAATCTTCCTCTCCCTTTTATAAAACTCCTACAAATTTATTGTTAACATTGCATTAAATAAACCTTAATTAAATTGTTGATAAGTTTAATACCTCTTTACCTTCCCATTTAAGTGTCTTCATCCACTCTTCAGAAGAGGCCACACCGTCTTTGATGTCGTATTGTCCTTGGTATAACAATATTGGAAACTTAACTAGTAGATCTTCCACCATCCACTTTACACCCTGTAAGAAAACGTATTATCATAGCATGTACACATACACACAAAGAGAGAGAGAATATAAATAAATATGAGGTATGAAAATAGGTGGATGTAATGGTTGTATCTTCCATTGTTATGCTCCACTACTGCACACAATGAGAGAGAGCCTGCATTTCTCATTACATAGTGATACCACCAAGTACTTATATTATATTCTACCGTAGTATGTATACACACACGTGTATATATCATGATTTACCTTCATTGTATCGTTAGCCATTATCTTTCTGACACGTGGATTGCAATAGATCCAATGAGCTTGCTCATCAGCTCTTAATGCTTTCTTGACCTCTCTCTTATTCAGGAAAGGACCCAGAAACTCCGTTCCATCGTCTCTGCAGTAGTCAGAGTTTTAATCTGAGCTTAACAAATACATTTGATGTTTTTATGCTGTTAAACTTAAATTATGATCATGTGGTACGAAGGCATTGTGTTGTGAGTGTGTGTGTGTGTGAATCAAAATACTAAAACACAAACCTGTGGTGGTAAGGTACACTTCTCCGAATATCCAATACAGTTGCGATACCGGTCACATTCTCTAGCCAGTCCAGCAACTGGGTCCTTGACAAGTATGCAGCTTGCCAGTCTTCTTCGTTTACAAGCTTCACCACCTCATTTGTCTTCTCCTCTGCAAGTGCCTATATAATTGAACTCAAGGTTAGATAAAAGCTCTGTACGTGTGGAATGTAACTTTGAAGGATATATGGTCATACATCTGTATAAATGCGTAAGTGTATATTTGTTGTGTGAAGAACTTGCTGGACATTTCAAGACTTATACTAAATGGTTGATGTGCGTGTGCATGCTCTGTGTGTGTGACTGACACCTGCTTAAAATTTGTTGAATAGCTTATATCAAAAGTAATATAATACAGTGAGCACCGGCCGAAGGTTGATTTAGTGAGTATATGATGTGTCTCTGTGTATCATAATTGTGCAATATAATATGAAATACCTATTAAACTTATCTTTGACAACATAAATATACATTCAGGAATCTACGTAAGCAGCTTATGACAGTACTAGTGAGTGATGTATAAAGGTTTATAAAACTTACATATTATGCCGATGGGTTAAAAAAAATACAAATTTATATATACACACATGTTTCGTCACATATATACACGTACGTACGTATAAATGTGTATATATGCATAATTTCGGACTATACATTCGGAGGCGGGAGAAAATGGGGCCACAACAAGTGAAGGACATTGGACGATGGTGTAACACGACACATATTCGTATATACTATATACGAATTTAACGACCCATATATTACCACATTGTTACTTGTAAACATAAAGAGGACTTTCAACAGGAAAATGGCTATATTACACACAACACATACACACCTATTTTACATATATAACTACAAAGTACCTTAAGTTGAGAGTCAATGAGCCCGAAACTATATGCAGTTTGAGCATGAGTTTGGACCTGTACTATGGGATGTGTTAAACCGTTTCCGATGATGAGACCATCAAGCCGTAATGGTCTACCACCTATTAAAAACAAAACGTTCATATGCTTTTTTATGATGAAATATAAACTTATAAAAGCCGTAAAGAAAATAATAATGCTGCTTACCTGTATCCAGGAAAGATTTGACACCTTCTCCTTCTAGAAATCGCATCATGAAATGTCCAAGAGCAGGTACATATTTTCCAGCGTAGCTTTCACCGGATATATAGAAAGGACGGTTACCAAGTGAAGGGTTCAATGCAAAAAACATGTGAAGAGCCTCGTAGAGGTCTTTGGAGACTTCTTCCTGGTGTCCCATTGCCGTAAATATTTTGTGTGTGTGTGTGTGAGAGAGAGAGAGAGAGAAATATGCGTGCAAAGTGAAATGGTTACCTGGTCCGTTGGAATATCCGAATCTTTGTCTGCTATACTGTAGCCGGATCCAACAGGATTGTCGATGAAAAGAACTCCGAATCTGTGGTTCCATGAGGCCTCGTTCCTGCACACGCACACACATGTACATGTATACTTATATTCGTGTGCATCACCGAGTATGCAAATACATATCTGTAAATACGCATAATGACGCTGACTCAATTGATACCACAATCAATCACATAAATACATTCACACGCACCCACACACACACACACACGATGCTACATTGCATGGTATATAGCATGTAGAATGCACACGCACGCACACAAAGAAACAAAGCACGCAGGTACCTATGGAGATGAAGGTCCGGGAAAATTGTCCAAGGACCGAGCTCGTAGAAGTTACCCGTCATACTTGAGCAACCAGGACCTCCTTGCAACCACAGAATGATAGGTGTTTCAGAAAGTAGTTTCTTCGGATGGGTCGCCTCATAGAATGCATAGAACATCTTCACAGCAGACGAGGATGAAGAGCGCCTGAGAGGTAGATAACCCGATGATGTTGGGAATGCTTCTGAAGGAAATGAATCATCTCTCAACAATGACAGTGAGAGAAACAATGAAACGATTGCTAAAACAAGAGATCCCAGATTCAGGGTCGAAATAATCGGCATCACTAGAATAACTGTGGGATGAACTTCTGCTGAATCTGCAATGAGTTTGATGAGTCTCTATGCCCCCCCCCACACACACACACACAAACACGTTTTTGATGAGTTTCTATGCAAACACAGATACGTGCCGTAAATGTGTTTATATATCCACTCACGGTATAGGTGTTGTTAACTGTACAGGTGATTTATGTCTAACGTAAACAGGATATAATTGCCATTTACTTATATATGTGTGTGTGAGAGAGTGGCGTTCATTCCTAAGATGACACACACACACATAAACACTTGCATAGTATATTTACAGTACAGGCGAGACATATACACCTGATTCTTACCTTGAAAAATCGAAGGCGGCTAAAACCCTAGGACCAACTCTACCAGAACGCATCAGTGTGAGGAAACAAATACACATTCCTTTAAGGATATACATATTTATAGAAATGTACACACACACACACACACACACAGATATATCTCTGTGTGTGTGTGTGTGCGTGTGTGCGGCTAAAACCCTAGGACCAACTCTGCCAGAACGCATCAGTGTGAGGAACAAATACACATTCCTTACAGGATATAGGAATAATATGTACATAATTGTTAGACATATATAAGTACATATTTATACAAGTGTACATGCACACACACACACACACACACACACACACACACACACACACACACACATGTGTGTGTGTGTGTATCTATGTATATATGTATGTATGTATCTATATATTACGATTTCCATAATAATAATCCGATATTCATTTTATATATATGCGTGTGTGCGTGCGTGCGTGTGTAAAATAACATGAGTTCTATCCAGCAAAAGGGAATTTTGTGTAGACTATTGCAATATTATGGAAAAATCAACGCAAAAAATGGAGATTTTATGGAAAAAAATTAAGATTTTCTGTACATTATCGGATGATTATTATGGGAAATCGTATAAAAATGGTGATTTTATGAGAATTTTGTTAGATTATCGCATTACCTCGCAAGAATCCGAGGCCGCAAGCGCTCTCATGCTCCGGAAAGAACCCTAAAACCCTAGAACATAGCGATCATGCCTCTTGAGCCTAAAAGAAGCGCAGCTGATCGCACCGATCATGCCGCCATAGCTTCCAGCAAGAACCCTAGTACAGTACCCGCCAAAAATGAAGCACCAAAACGAATATGCTCTTTCGGGGGGTGTGTCCTCTTCTTCGACCACCAAAAGCATATGAATACGTGACATACATATAAATAAATACACACACACATACATTATATATATGTGTGTGTGTGTGTGTGTCTGTGTGTGTGTTATTTATAAAGGCCACGAGATATATGGCTTACGTAATTACATTTACATTCTTGTATCTAGTTTGTGTGCACGTGTACGTGTCGGAATTCAAATTCGTAATACTCTTATGTACATACTATATGAAATATGAAAGATTTTATTGTTTATTAAGAATAAAATTATCTAAACTTATTATAAGAAAGATTTATGTTTTGTAATGATATAATAAATCTTCTTTATAATTATATTCAGTTGTAATTCAAACATTGACTGTAATTTAAACATTGAATTATATTGATGTATTTATTTTAATTATAATTTCCTTTCGTTTTTTAAATATTTTAAATAAAACTAATAAGCAAATGAATGATAGATAGATCACTTCATGATGGAATGTAATAAATACCCTTTTCCCCTTTTCATAATGGTGGAATGTAATATACCCTTTTCCCTCTTCATAATACGTGTGTGTATATAGACACACACGCGCACTCACACACACACGATAAAATTCTACATTGTGTACTTGTTAACGGTCATATAATATATATATATATGTGTGTGTGTGTGTGTGTGTGTGTGTGACATACGCACACCGGACTAAAGTTTACGTATTTACATAAATACCTTTAGCAATCTTAAATTTACATGTATATCCTTGTTTTAATTTTTAGATAATAATATTTAATAAAAGTTATGTATTTAACTTACAACATATTTAAAATTAAGAAAATGAAATTTAATAATTATTAAATGTTAAAAATGTCATAATAAGAAATATTAAAAAATAACATATTTTTAAAAATAATTCTATTATATTGCAATATATATGTTTAATTAATTGCATTTTGAAACTAAATATAATAAATAATAATTTTTCATAATTTAAAAAAAAAAACACTTTAATGTGTGTGTTACTAGCCTGTATGTGTGTGTGTAGTTATATCTAGTACACAATGAAGAAATGTATGAATAGATTTAAGTACATAGTATGTACGTATATCATAATATGCTAAACTCACAATAACAATGCTTGAACGCATAGTTGGTAACGGTGCTGTTTTAAGTGACTATAACACACGTAGTTATAAACAAACGTAAGATGTAGAGTAAAATTTAAAATAGATTATAATAAAAAAAAAACAACATTAATTAAGGTAACTAAAACTTTAAAATGCATTTCTAAGAAAATAAAATGTTTACAAACATGTTTGAACTTTTGGTGTGCAGTGTTTAAAATGTTTGGTAGCAACTATAGTTACACACTTACACCATGTTAGTAAGTTTATATCATATCGTATCATTCATGTGTGTGTGTGTGTGTGTCTCTCTCTCTCACTCTCTCTCTCTCTCTCTCTCTCTCTCTCTCTATATATATATATATATATATCATCCTAAAGATATAAATATTTTCGACGAGAACTTACTTATATTATTCGTCGTCCTCAAAACCTGTCCGATGACCATTGTTAACCGGACTCGGAACGTCCGTGAATAACACATCTGTCCGTTCACTCTCAGTTGATCGGTTTTGACTGGTGAATCTTCCCGGCTTCCATGTTAGTAACCGAGTTGTCCGTTGACCATATCTCTCAGTATCCGGACTCGAATCTAAACCCAAACGTGGGCTATCCGGAAGTAACCAAGTCGCCCGTGCAGGGCTGTCTGTTGGTATTCTAGTTGTCCGTAGCGGGCTGTCCGTATGTAACCAGGTTATCCGTGGTGGGCTGTCCGTAAGTGACCGAGTTCTCCATGCCGGGCTGTCCGTAAGTAGCCAAGTCGTCCGTGGAGGGCTGTCAGTTGTACATACCGGGCTATCAGTAAGTAACCGGGTTGTCTGCATCGGGCTGTCTGTGAGTAACCAAGTAGTCCGTTGATTGCCATTTTCCGTATCTGACCAGTTAAGCCGTGGTGTATCCCTGAATAGCCAAGCAGTCTGTTTATTGACCGGGCTTGACCTACTTTGACCAATGAAGTTGTCTGACATCCAACCAATCTGAGGCGCCGGTTGAAGATACTCGACAGGTTCCTCTGAGATCTTCCACGTCCATTTCTCAGCAAGACCCTCGTCATATCTAGATAAACCTGGTCCACGTACCAAAGCATATTCAGTTGCATCTTCTTGGTCGAGTTCGGAACCGGTGAGAAAGATTCCTGGCTTCCTACATTCAACACGCATATGTATATAAATGTAAAACACATAGACTGACCTATGAAGCATATGTGTATATGACACATAGAAGGTACACACGCATTCAAACATGTAAATAGACAAACACATAAATATACATATAGAGATGTATGTCTCTCTCTCTGTCTCTCCCTCTCTATCTATCTATCTATCTATCTATAGACACACACACACACCATGTTACGCGTGTCTACAGATTGAATGTATGCGTATACGTACAAAAACATACAATCCATCTGTTGCTTATATACATACATACATCTGTGTGTATATGTGCAGTATGTATGTGCTATGGAACATATATACTTAGATACCATGTAAACGTGTTTGAATTCACTGTATCTCCGAATATGCTGCTGGAGTCAGGAATATATTTTGGCTTTGGAGAAAGAACGTTGCTGAAAGCCGACTTTCTCTTAGCAGGAAATTCATCCTCGAAAGAATTTCCCTTGAAAAACGAAAGTTCTTCTGCCTGCAACACAAGGAAGCATTTCTACTGCATGATTTTTATATTATAACTCTATGTATGTGTGTGTGTGTGTGTGTGTGTAGCGGTCGTTATGTATTAACATAACCAATACTTACTCGATCATGACCAATGGAAGTTATATCAGCCTGCACAATGCAATGGTTCGTAAAGCGCAAACAATGTATACACACACACGTGTGTAACTGCGTGATCTGTTGGTTACACACACAACACACGCACACACACTCACAGAAGTCATCTTTACTCCGTCGGGAAAACCCATGGCCAAGGTTTGTCGACCTGCATAATATACAGCAGTCTGTACATTACATAACTGTGTGCGTACCTCATTGTGTTGAGCGGGAAATTTGTCGATCTGCACAACAACATAGTTCAGCAAAGATGAACACACAAAAACGAACGCACGCACACGTACAGATTACAGGAGTATTTCCTGCAACTTGATGTGTACGTGCGTAACAGACACTTGCGTATACTGTTTGTGTGTGTGTGTCTGCGGGTGTGTGAAAAGAAAATTACCTGGTCGTGCTTGCCAGAGGAATTTTCACCCTGCACAAGATGATAAATTAGGACATTGATGCAACACACACACACAACTCACAAGCACAGAGAGAGAGAGAGTTACGACTGTCTTAATAATGCTGTGTAGATGTATATATAGAACAAGCTATACGTACTTGATCGTGTTCAGAAAAGCTCGGAGACTTCTTCTCAATCACTCCAAGGCGTCTGACGAGCATCTCAATATCGGACACACTGAAACTATCATCGCTCAATCCTCTGTGTGTACGTGTGTGGGTGTACATATGTACACACACACACAATATATAATAATATATATAAGTATATTAATTAAATAACCTCGTCAATGATGAATTTTGAGATGCAAGCAACTGAAGTTGTTTCTTCAGCCGTTTGAAGATATCCTTGTAGCTCCCATTGTAGATTGCATCTGGTATACAAGTCATAAATAATGACTTTGGCAACAGAAGCCATATGATGTTATCGTATTAGTAATTTATCGAAATTTTAGATTATAATAATCCTGTGTGATATTACCGTCCGTTTCATCTGCTTCGTTTGAGATTATGCCCTCAGCATCTTCCGTTTCCTGTTCTAACATCGGACATCTTGTGTCCACCACTGAAGGAACTCTAACGTATAAATTATGTACACACACACAAACTCTACCATATACAGAATTGTGCATGTCTGTGTATATGCATAGACACAGTAGATATACCTGGTGTTACTGGCTGACAGATCTCCAAAGAATTCTTCTGATGACTATCTGCAGAAGCAACAACAATAGTAATTTATGTTCAGACCAAATGTATGGGGAGTCATATATTCTTAAGCCAAATTTATAGTGATTACACCAATATGGTACTTGTCTGATTGCCTGCATACGGCATACTCATATAATAATCGCGATGTATGGAACTTAAATACCTAGAATTGCTGGCTCATTAAACTCTGAGAGTTCTGGCTTCTTAATGCCTGCAACCCACAATCCACAAACTTGAAACCCGTTTATATGTCATTCTATATGTACACAGACACGCGGACGCACGAATGTATATACGTATATACCTAAAGGCAATAAGAACTGGCATATGGACAGAGAAACCATCTAGAACAATATGTACATACGCCGTACAAGCAAATGTAGCAACGTCTAAAACAAGGGATTGTTTGCTAATTATATTTCGAATGTATATTCCACACCTTGTGCGAACGGGTTCTTTGTTACCACGCCGAACTTCGAAAGTAATTAAACTCCGAGGTTTTGGGATTCCCAATGCCTGCATTAAACACATAGAACGAACGAGATGTTCGTTTAGTTTGTTGCTGTTTGTTTGGTCTGTAAATATAATATACCTGGTGTCTGTGCAGGGTTTGAAGTTCTGAAGCTGCTGAAATCCAAAGTTTTCGGTCTATCAAAATCTGCATATAATTAAAATTTTATACAATGGTATAAAATCGTCCCGCCCGTGTCTGTGTATGACATGGTGTTTGTGTCAGAAACCTTTCAAGGTGCGAACCGCATTCCTTTTAACAGCTTGTACAGGCTTTGTTTGTCGTTTCTCTTTCTATATAAAAAGGACATTCATACATAGATACATTATATCTACGTACATACATTATATATACGTGTTATATATCCTACTTGCATCTCTATGTATAATGTATGCACATACAAAGCTAAATAGTAAATTGTGAAAGAACTTACTTGGGTTGAACCCAATGTTTCGGGATCAACGGAGGTCGTTGTGGCGGCGTTTTTCGAGATTTCTGCACAAAGAATGCATCTAATCAACAAACTATCCCGTAGTCAGATGACCTACATTTTGTATAGCCGCATCTGAACAAGTACAAAACAAAAAATAATTAGTGAATAGAAACACACACATAGCGCAAGCTCACCCTGTGAAGACGAAAGACGCCGATGAGGCCTCCGCTGGCTCCTGTTCATCTCCATCTGCCCTAAGCCCTAAACCCTAAAACCGCCCCCTCAATTTTGAAAATTACGAGTGACATGGTTTATTTAAAAAAAAATATGTATCGCCTTAATATTGGGACAAGAAATTTGCAATTCTCTCTTATTACTTATAATGCAGATTTAACAATTAAAGTTAAATTTAAAAACCATTTTAGATATTTTTTAATTGAATTAATTTATATTAAAATGAATTAAAATAAAATGTTCATAGTAAATTAATTTATTTATTTATAGATTAAAATGATTTTTTTTTTAAAAGTTTTTATTATTCATAAAATTGAAATAACGTTGAAGGAGTGCATTATTCAATTTAAGGTTTACATCAATAAGTTTAAAAGTTTCAAATTAATTTTATAAGAATAATTTATTAAAATGACATTATTAATTTTAAAGTTAAATTTTTAAATTATAAAATGAAGTATTTTAATTCTAATAATTTTAAAATCAATAATAATAAATCCCATTGTTAATTTAAATATTAAAATTAAAATATATTAACATTTATAAACTTACATTTGATATTAATATTAATATCATTAATGTCATGATGAATTGCCATAGTTGTTTTATAATGTCACTATGAATTTATTAGTATTATTTTAATTTAATTTACTTTTATCATAATGTCTTGATTTTTCTTAATCTTTGTATAACAATACGATATGTTATTTTAATTATAAATCATGAAGACATATTTAAGCTACAGAATATAATTTTTTTAAAAACTACATAAATATTTATTTTAAATCTTATTATTTTAAATTCATTAAAGTATTTCAAAATTCAATTAAAGAAGTTTTTTCCTTAATCATGAAAGAATTTTATGAAGATTATACTCATTTTTAATATGAATGTAATTTATAAATCATAATATACAGCTCCCTTTAATTAATTGATTAAAAAACAAGAAAATTATATGTAAAAATAAAATACATTAACCCTAAAAGTATATCTTTCAAATACTAAATTATTTAATTATGATTTAGGGATGTATATTAGAAACAATATGATAAAAAAACGAAAAAATATTTATCATTAACATTTTTATTTTTTTATTATTATAACAAATATAATAAAATGATGTTTTACTAAATTAACAATTGTAAATATCGATTAATTTATTCTTTTTAACAATTACCTTATTCAATGACAATGAAATATCATTTTAGTTATTTATATATAAATTATAATTTTTGTATTAAAAATATAGATAAAGTGTTACTTGTTTATTGATTTGATACATAAACATATGGTATACATGTAATGGTTTTGATTAAAATAAATATAATTACATAAGAAAACAATTGTAATATATTAACTTATATAAAAATTTATAACTTTTAAATTTTTTATCCAAAAAGTAAAATATTTTCTTAACCCATTAAACACCCGTTCTTAATAAGATTCATCGGAGGTAATTTAAAAAGTTATACACACACACATACCTTAAGAATATGTATATGCATTTTTCATATTAATTACTAATATTAATAAAAGAGTTATAACATATCAAAAAACATATAAATATTAGCTTTTCCATTAAAATGTTAAAATGATAATTAATCACTAGAATAAATATAAATATTAAAGATTTTAAAAATGTTTTTAATTAAAATTATACAATCTTGAAATAAATATAAACTTAAAAGAACTAAATATAACCCAAATAAATATTAATTTTAAGGCATGTCATGATGCCATGTACAAAGTGCTTTAAATTTTGTGTTTAAAAATTTACATTGTATTTTTAATTACTTAAAATAGCATAAATAATAACAATATGCTTCAAATAATGTTAAAATCACAAAATCAACGTATATACATAGTACATATCTAAGTATTACATTAATATATCTGTATTATATTTAATTATTAATGTTAGTAATTAATATGAACTAGTAAATAATATTATGCATTCTTATTCAAGATATATAAATAAATTTAATATATATTAAATAATATTTTTAAGACTTTCCAACTTCACATCTTTTGACACATTCCGCTATCGCTGTCGATTGTCTTCATATATTTACATTATATTTAATGCTTTTTAATTCATAGGTCCAATGGGGTAATCACATTTATGATTTTATATAATTTATCTTAAACAAGAAAAATTAGAATTCATTTGAATACATCCACGTATTTATGAATCTTAATAAGAATTTAAAAATTTATGTACTATTTAAAAAACATAAAACAAAACTTTATTTGATATAGATTTTAAATGAAAGAACATCAAAAAATTCATAAAATATTTTTATTATTGTGTAATAGCATTGATTAACATGTTTGGGTTTGAAAAAAAAAATTTAAATAAATTTTATCATTTAACAAGAGTTACTAAATAAAATTAAGAACCCTTCATTCTTATTAAATTTAATTTAACAACTCATTTACTTTGGTTTTTATGAGTATTGTGACTCAAAATAACTAACTTAATTAGCTAACAATATTTATTTTTATTGTTAAATTATAAACAACTTAATTAATTATTAATTTTATATTCTAAATACATGGAAAGTAACTCAAAATTCAGTTTAAAAACTTTCTTATTTAATTATGAAAATTTATAAAATCATAAAATGAAAAAAAAACCCATTGGACTTATGAATTAAAAAGCATCAAATATAATATATGTAAAATATTAAATTTAATACTTAAATATGTATTATGTATGTTGTTAATTCAAGAAGGAAGCAAGTTCTCCGTTGTTAAACTTTTATAAATCTTATTATGTTAGTTTTATGATTTTAATATTAAATTTTGTTTAAATTTTTACTTAATATATATTAGATATTTACTTATAAATATTAAATAAGAATGCATAGTATTTTAATTATATAATTATTGGTTATTTTATTTTAAGTTATTAAAAATATTATATAGTTTAATTTTAAATACAAAATCCTAAGTGTTGTACATGACACGCCTTTAAGTTAATTTTATTTTTTTTTGGGTTATTAGTTAATTAGCATTTTAACATTAGAATAGAAAAACTAATATTATATGCTTTTGATATATTATCATTAGTGTTATTTTATTCAAAATTCTTACATTTACATTATAGTTTGTACATGTACCAACTAATAAACAAATCTATAATATATTTTAATATAAAGAATATGATTTATATATATTAATAAGGTACATGTTTACATAACCAAAAGGATATACTAACTAATATTTATAATTGTTAATTTAATAATACATTACTTTATTATACTTGTCATAATGTAAAAGAAAATGGTTCTAAAGATAAATAATTTTCTATTTTTTATTATTGCCATGAAATTTAGATCTTATTTTTATTAAGTGTAGGAGTAATTTTAATATACATCCCTTAATTATGATTAATTAATTTAATTATTTGGAAGATCTACTTTTAGGGCTAATGTATTTCATTTATATATATATATTTTATTTTTTCTTTTTTTTTTAAAATATATAAGTTCCTTATTTTTAAGTATTTATCAATTAATGAAGTTTTTACTAATTACGACTAATACAAAAGGAAACTTTATATTAAAATGTAATAAAAATGAATATAATCTGTAATTTTTGTCATAAAATTTCTTTAAACAAGAAAAATTAAAATTCTTTTAGATGCATCTAAATCTTTGTGATCTTAATAAAAAAAATTTAATATATTTAATAAAAAACATAAAATAAAATTTTATATAAATGTTTGATATGGATTTTAAATGGAAGAACATCAAAAGTTTTGATAAAATTATTATTAAGTTTGTTTGGTTTTGAAAATTATTTGAATATACATATTCATTAATAAGATTTAATAAATAGAATTAAGAACTTATGTTTTATTAAACTCCTTTACTTTGGCTGTTTTTTGGGCAAGAGAGAATTTATAACATGAATATAAAAATTTAATAAACACTATTTTAACCATCCATTATTTTAATGATTTTTTATTATGAAAAGCTTATATTCAGAACAAGGAACGTTAAAAAATAATCTTTATTATTATTATTTTAGGTGCATCACTTCTTAAAAACAATAACAGTGATGACTTTGCAAGATAATTATTTTTTTGTATATAATTATATTTATTTTATTCAAAATTATTATGTGTATATCATAGTTTGTACATGTATTAAACTAATAATCAAGAAACATACATTTTAATACGAATAAATATTTATATTAATGTTGTGATGATTTTATACTATTGTTATTTACATGACTTTTTTCTTTAATATGTTAATTTGTTTTTAAAGTCTTTTTATTTATGCTATTGTGTTTCTTTTCTTAATGATATTATATTTGTAAACCACAAGGTATATTCAAGCTATAGAATAATTTTATAAATATTTTTTTTATAAAATTTATAAAAGATTATTTTAAATCTATAAAAATTAATTCAAAACTCAACTTTAAACTTTTTAAAGTAATAAATGGATGTTAAGAATGTCTTCTCATGTGATGAAGCAAATTATTTGGCACTTATGTTTATAAATATAAGTTTAAAACATTATATATGAATTAGTAACTTTTATGTGAAAAATAAAATAATAATCACATTTGTATATAGAAATATGATCATGTTTATGTATATATACAAATATGTAAATGTCATATACATACATTTTGCATTTTTTGAAAGGTTCTTAAAAATGAATTTATATTTTTGGTATGTCTTGCATGTAAATTTAGAAGTACATGTAAATTCATCATACGCTCTTCATTTCACATTCATAAATATAAATTTAAAATATATATTTTTGTGGTATATTATATGCTATATGCTAAAGCATTATGAAATACATAAGATAAATTATGTGTGTCAATCATAAATATTACAAAAGTAAATGTCATAATTTTAATATAGCTATATCATGTGTGTTTAATTGATTAGGTTATGAATTAATCATTGATTTCTATTCAAGTTTTAGTTTTTATGAAGTTTAAAACTCGAAGTTTTATGTATATATTAAATAAACCTTAATTATAAAATTTGTAAATTCAAAGCACCTAAATCATAAATAAATTTTATAATTAATTCATAATTTATTGTACTTAACTCTACAATATAAAAATATACTATTATATGAAAAGTATGACATTTACTAATATTTTCTTATTTGTAATATTTATGAAAGTTTATTAAATATTAAAATTATATTGGTAGTTTTAAAGTTTAAATACCATGAAAGCATAAAGGTTTGTAAAGTAAAATGTATAAAGTTTAAGAATTGAAGTTCTATTTAAACAATAATTTTCTAAAAAAACATCTTAACGTCATAATGTCTGAGCCCGGGTTCGAACCGGGGACCTCTAGTGTGTGAGACTAGCGTGATGACCAACTACACCACCCAGACTGGCTTGTCATCGGAGCCAAAAAAAACATACTCTATCAATTACTAAAAACTGTTTACAGCTATAGGTTTCTTCATGCTTAAAATAAGATATGGAGTTACGTGGAGCCGTTGCTCCTCACTCCTTTACTCCTCCACGAATTACGCGCAATAAATCTTCAAAATGTACAAGAGCACTTCGGTCTCATAGTAATGTACAAATTAATTGATTTTTATTTTTACATAATTTAATTGCATAACAATCAAGTAATTTCTTTCTTATTTTTGTTAATTTGTACTTATAGACTTCAGCTGCATCAAGACCTTACACAGCAGTAGTGATAATTCCCACAGGAACAGGAGCTACCATTGGTGGTTATGCAGGAGATGCATTACCAGTTGCCAGAACTATGTCTTCAATTGTGGATTGTCTCATTACACATCCCAATGTAGGTGTGTGTGTGTGTATGTGTATGTGTATATATATATGTGTGTGTGTGTGTGTGTGTGTGTGTGTGTGTGCGTGTGTGTGTGGAGAGTATTTAGATGGGTTATTGTTTAATTATGTTTTCAATAAATATATAGGTACATCTTAACATGTCATGGTTAGTATATTGTATTTCTTACTTGCACTGTGTTGCATACGCACACTCACACACAGACAGATATATATGTGTGTGTGTGTGTGTGTGTGTGTGTGTCTATGTATGTATGTTCTTTCTATAGGTACTGAATGGAGCTATGTTATACTGGCCAATGAATAATACTTTATACGTGGAAGGCTATGCACTCGATCAATTTGCAGCTGGTTCATGGGGTCTCAACCCTGTGCATCAAAACAAGGTGTGTGTGCGTGCGTGTGTCTATCTTATATATATATATATATATATATATATATATATAGAGAGAGAGAGAGAGAGAGAGAGAGAGAGAGAGAGAGAGAGAGAGAGAGAGAGAGAGAGAGAGAGAGAGAGAGAGAGTTAGTTATGTGTGTTTATTACCTATGAATATCAAGTGTATAGCCTATGTGATGGTATATACATATATGTATATTTATTATACACACACATCCAGACGCACGCACGCACATATTATCTCTATTTGCAGGTTGGTCTCGTCCTTGATGCCGGTATAGAAGAAGATTTAAGACTAAGGCATATTCAAGTCGCAGAAGCTGCAGCTGCGACATTAGGAATATCTATATTTGATTACATAGTGACTGATACACCACTGAAGGTGCAATTACATACGATGCATATACACAAGTACATATTGATACTTACATACACACACCACGTGTGTGTATGTATTTTCATACATATATCTACTAAAGGTGCAATGGCATATAGACAAGTACATTATATATTGATACATACATATATATAGATGTATATTCATAGGATTTAGACACTGATATGAACAATGACAGGTTGAGAAGTGGATTGATCCCAAGACCGGTGCTTCAACTGGGAGAATATCTCGACCGGACTCTCTACTAAGGGCAGCTGAGAGACTTGTTAAGAGTTTAAACATAAATGCTTTAGCTGTGTGGTAGCACGGTTTCCAGACGACAGTACTGGAGATTTAGAAGAATATAGACAAGGCCAGGTGTGTGTGTGTGTGTGTGTGTGTGTTACATGTGTAATACATACATGCATCATATCCTTTATGTGATCATGAGGTATCTCTCTTTCTGTCTAAGTAGACCACATACACATCTGTGTAATGATATGGATGTTCCCTCTCTTCTTCCTCTCTCTCTCTTTCTCTCCCTCTTCTGTCTCTCTCTCTTCTCTCTCTCTCTCTCACCACACACACACGACACACATGCACGCACACGATGTTTTATCTATATGTATATACAGGGTGTTGATGCTTTAGCTGGAGTGGAAGCAGTAATAAGTCACACAATTGTCCGTGAGCTGCAAATACCTTGTGCTCATGCTCCTGCACTTGCTCCTTTGCCGTTTGACCCAACTGTCTCCAAATCTGCAGCTGAAGAGGGTTGTGTGTGTGTGTGTGTGTTGCGTGCGTGTGCGTGTGTGTGTATGTACCTTCACATATGTAGGTTATGGTTTGCATGTGCTAAATATACATGTGTACGTGTTTTGTATAAATGTCCATGTACTGTGGTGGTATCTCTGTGTGTGTCTCTGTCATGCATGCCACACAACACACACACACAGAGTTAATTTGTTAGTTTTATCAGATAGGATATACATTTTTGCCAAGTGTTCTTGCTGGATTGACTAAGGCTCCACAATATGTAACCAGAGACTATGAGAAGACACGTGGAATAATTTGGGCGAAGATGTTGATGCGGCTTATCTTACCTGTAAATGCATGCGGTGGTAATGGCACATTTGCACTCAGTAAAATGACAAAATCAAAGGTAGATCAAATGTTATTTTTATTTCTTTGTTTCCAATATATTATATATATATATATATATATATATATATATATAATATATATATATATATAATTATTATAATAATATATATATATATATAATATATATTTATATATATATATATATATTATTGTAATGAAACACACAGTTTCTCTATGGAAATATATAGATGGCTCACAACACAGTGTTTTACATTCATATTAATTTAATTTCTAGTTTCTAATTTTTTTTTTAATTATAAATATATCAGTTTATAATATTAAATTTGCTAGTAAAGAACTTAATATTTTTATTTAGATTTATCTTTTTTTCATTTAATTTTCATTTTTAATTTTTCAAAACTTCTATATTTGTAGCCTCTTATTATTGCCGTTGAGGAAAATACTACAGTGTTGACTGATACTCCGGAGAAGCTACAAATTGAAGCAGTAAGTAGACACTTAATTAAAAGATTATAAATACACACTAATTAAAACAATTAGTAATTAAATTTAATAATTTTAGATGAGAGTGGCAAATTATTGGGAAGCAGTGGGAGTGGTTGCTGCTCATAGAGCTGGAGTTAACCCCATGGCACTTAGAAAAAATGGAGTTAAACATCTGAATAAACTAGATATGCAAAATTATGTGAGGCTAAACCATAAGGTAATGGTTAAAAGTTAAAGTTAAATTTAATTATTATTTTTTTAATTCAAAGGTTAATTTTATAATTAGGATAATCTATTATAAGATAGTCCAAATATGATTAGAACTATACTTAATAAATTATTTAATTATAAGATGTATATATCTTAATTACATAAACTTATTAAAGTACTTACGTATTTACCGTAGTTACACTGTGGTCTACACTTTATAAAGTAGTTTTGTTAAATTAGGGCCTGAATAGCTTCGGAACGCATGACAACTGTCACCGAAACACCAGCGTTACCACCAGGAGCCAAAGGAAACAAGTATATCTTTCCCTCGTGCAGATCATTTCTTCCAAACCCCAACCCAACCGGCCTTCCAAACCCGAAGTCGCACTCATAAACAGGCTGTCGCGGCGACTCCACCGCGACCAATGTGAAGCTCCTTCCGGACACTCCGATACACCAGCGGGAGTCGCCGCCGGACGACACCCCCGCCGTTGGTGGAACTTAGCTTCTGCAGTGTCGTGTCAAATCTCGCAATAGCTTCGTGCAGGAGCGTGGCAGCATAGACAGCCCCTCCCCTGCTGTAAGCCGACCGACTTCCGCGGTAGCAACCGCAGACCAGACGGCATTCCCGAAGTATGCTTTCGATGGTAACGACTTTATCCTGCCCCTGCAGTCCACAAGCACCATGAATCTGCAGCTGCTAGTGTCCGAGAGCCCCTTCGCCAGTACCAGTCTCCTCCAGAAACAAGCACACACAACCTCGAAAGCACTGAAATGTCTTCCTGCTTCCAGCTTGAGCTGCTCAATCTCAGCTCTCTCCAATCTGTACACCTTGGTGTGCAGCTCCTCCTTGGGCAGTCGACAGGCATCGCTCTTTGTATCCCTCCCAACAGTCACCATCTCATTGCCCAGCTCCCGCTGCTTGTAGCCTTGAGCTACTTGGGGGGCAGCTCCAGAAATCACTCCTGCTCTCGCATTTTCAGCCCAGGAACTCATGAAATGCCAGGAACTCACACCATCCATAATCTGATGACTAAAAGAAAACCCAATGCTCAAGCCTCCACATGCAAACTTGGTCACCTAGAGAAACCCAATAGAGAAACGAGAATGTGAACACTGCAGTACCTGAACGAATAGGAGAGGAATGTCAGGTGTCCAGGGATGCTGTGGTGAACATCCCATCTCACATAGCGAGTCACAAAACGAAGAGGCCTCGAAATCTCCAAGATCGCTCAGAGACGACTCTGTCGTTCCCTCGCTAAATCTCACACTAAGTTGTGTGCAATCCAGCTCCAGAGCAGGCTCCGAGAAGCCATCGCCGCTTCGTATGCGCCCTGCTAATGGATAGAACACTGCAAGTACCTGAGCGAGGGTTTTCTTGAGGAGAAGAACTACATCTTCGACTGGCTGCGATACTGCTGCATAGAAGAGAACTCGCTTCTGATATGGAACATGCTGCATGATCCGATCGAATCCTGTGAGCTCGTACTTGGATGGAACGACTGGAGATGAGGGCTCAATCAAGCCGCAGGAAACCATATCTACTTGCTTCATCTGCATTTTGAAATGCTTGATCTAGGTTAAGGTAACCGACGGTTCTGATCGGCGTCAATCCGACGGCCCAGAACGCGTGTTTTCAAGCGAGAATATTCACCATCGCCATCACAGTCAATAATAAAAATATATAATTAATTTAAATTAGATTATTAACTTCATGATACCCAATGTAATAGTTTTGAGTTTTAACTATGGCCATAAACCAATTATGATCTTAATCATTACCACATTTATCATCAAAACAAATGAATCTATTAACAATAGTTTTAATAATTTTCTTCTAATTGAAATTGATGAGAAAGACTTAGGTAGGTTTTGTTATATAAGGTTTATGATTAACAACTCACCCAGAGTAAATAGGGATAGTAAGGGTTTTTAAAAAGGGGTACGAAGTAAGTAGTAATAATAAGTTTAAGGTAAACAAAGTAAAGTAATGAGCTCTTTTAGAGATGATGCTTATTCCAAATTTGATTTATAAAAAGAAAGATTAATACATAAATATGTTATTAAAGTTTTCTAAGTTGTTTACAACATTATATAAGGGGCTTCGTCAAGTAAATATTGTGAAACCAAGTACAAGGGGAGTTAAACAAAAAGATTATAGGATGAGTCGTTTGAACATAGCATAATTTATGAAGAGCTCATGAAGCTATAATAATATCATAACACTGCACAAAAATGAATTGTTTAACATTTAAAAATATTATTTTATGAGATAGGATTAAGAGTTTTACATTAAAATAAACACAAAATAAAATAGAATAAAATATATATAATTAATATACTTAACCTTTAATTAAATATATAATATCATTGATTTTTTTTATTGAAGTTTTAATTTAATGTACTTTAAAATCCTTTCATGAAGATATCATAAGAATCTTAAATTTAAATTATGTATACATTTTATAAATTTGTTTTTCAAATATGTTAATTATATTATATAAAGAATGTTTTTAATGAATTAATAAAGTTAATTAACTTTCCCAAATTATGAAATAATCATTCATTTTTTTAACATGACTTAAAGTATTACATTTAAAACTTATTTGTTGATATGTGTGTGTGTGTGTGTGTGTGTGTGTGTGTGTGTGTATATATATAATTTATTTATTTAAAACACTTTAATATAATAAGTGATAAAATATCATATTTAAAAATTTCTATGTTAATTAATGAATTTTTAATGTATTTATAACATTTTAGTTTAATAAATAATAAAATATTATGTTTGAAAACTTATTTGGTTTTCTTAATTATGTATATTAAGAATGGTGAAGTATTATTAAATATTAACGATCCTGAGAGATGAAATAAAAATCGGAACGCATGAGTTTGTACATTCGTTATAATTAGTGAATTGGTAATGTAAATATTTTTTATATATATAACACTTTTAAGTTCACTTACCAAATAAGTTAATAGTGTAAATAATATTTTATTTATAACACTTTAGTATAATAGATTCACTTATTAAGAAAAAATGCAAATGATATAGCACACTTATATATTTTATAAAAGTAATATATAAAGTAACCATTACACAACTTATAAACATATTAAATAAATATTATAAAGATTGATTAATATATTATCATATCCTAAATAAAGTGTTATTTAATTTATTCTTTTCTTAAATTTTATTCTTTTTAAATTATAAAGTTTATTATTTAGTGTCATAGTAATAAAAGTATAGATGACATGAGCTAAAATCAAAAAATAAATACATGAAAACGTATCAGTTACAATAATTAGAAAAATTGTACATATTTTTAATGTAATTAATTATTATTATTAATTTATTTATTTACTAAATAATTTTTATATTTAACCTCTTTCACATTTTATTTTATAAAGAAGAAATGAAATGACTTTAATGTAATGATGAGTGCTTGATCATTTTAAATGTAAATATATATAAATATAATATACTAAATATTTTAATAAATGTGTTCTTAAAGAAAGTAATCATAGTCGTTCCGGTCTTCCATCCTACTTTGCATAACGAGCGCCGAATGTATTCATTTTACTTAATTTTTTGAAAACTATGTAGAAAAATGTAACTTTTATTTTTAAAAAATAAATAACTTTTTATTTAAAAATAATTATTTAATATAAACAAAGATATTAATAATTATAACAATAATGAAAATTTCATCTTTTAAATGTAAATTTTATTATTGATTTAAAAATGAAAATTAAAAATTATAAAATGTTAAAATTTTACATTTGAAATTAAAATTAATATCATTAATGTGATGAATACAATTAATTACTTTTATTTATTTATTTATTTATTTTAGCAATATTATATTTATGAACTACCAAAAACTACATAACATAAAGATTCTTTAAAATATAATATTAATTTATTTATAAACCTTATAAAAAGATAATCATAAATATATCAAAAACATTTTAATATTAAACTCAAGAGCTTCTTAAAAATAAATATAAAAGTACATAAAGTATTTTTATTTTTTATTTACTATGGACAAAATTGTTTATTATAAACAATCTTTTCTTTGGTGTTATATAAATTGAAGTTATAAAGAATTCTTTTAAAAATATAAATTATAAAAAAAAAGATTTAACTTCTCAAATTTTATTAGAAAATTTTGTTTAATTTTCATTTGTTAATCTCTCTAACTAGCAATTAAATTTTAGATGTATAAAAAGAAATAATGCCAAAAAGCCTTTTTAAGTATTATTATTTTCATAAAAAATTTAATTTTACATCAAAAAAATTAGTTAATATTTTCATGTGCAAGGTTAAGAGATAAAAAAGATCTCATCAAGGTAAAATAACTGTAAATATTTAATTTATTTATTGTTTTCTTTTTGAATAAAATAAATAAATTTCACTCTTTGTATTTGTGTAAGAATTGAAAAACTTTTATTAACATCAAATAAACAAAAAAATATTTATTTTGATTAAAACTAAAATTAATTTAGGCTCGTCGATATTTAAACCACCTAATAATATTAATATATTATTAATTTTCATGATTTACCATTTTAAAAATATTTAATATAATTTAGACCTACTACATCGGATATTAATAGTATATTCTACAATTGTATTAATTATTTAAAATATAAAATATTATTAATAAATTCTAAATCATTTATTACTATTGTTTACATATCCTTGTCCCTGCTTAAAGTTTTACAATGGGGAGCAATATTTGTGTTTTAAATACATTATATGTGCATAAATTAAATAATAATCATATGAAATTATAATATACCACTAATATATTAATTTTAAAGGACGATACGTAAGACACATGTATTTATATCTTTATAAATAACATCTTATATACATATATATGTGTGTGTTTGTTCAAATTATATATCAAAGTTTCCGTAGATTTTAATATTTGTATATTATATAAACAGGGTTAGGGTTAGGGTTAGGTCAACATAATGATTAAAAAATAACTAACATTACTTGAATTTTTGTTTGAATTGCAAATCTGTTTTAAATCGTGACATAATTTGCATTAATCTTTATATCAAGAAACATGTGAAGTACGACTTTCGAAAACGATTCCACGTGGCGAGTTAAGAGTGGGGAGTGTAGCTTGTGGCGGGCACGTCGATCTGACGAGGCAATGGGGCCGTCACGCCCGTCATTTAAACACCACACAAAGCACAAATGGAGGGAAGAATTTTACACATTATTATTTTTATTTTATTTTTAAGGGTTGCTCTGTTTTCACTTAGGGTTCTTGAGGAGCAGCAAGATTTGCAGTATTCACATTACATTCAAGGTATGTTTTATACACGCAATATATAGCAATCTTTATACTTTGAAAATCTATTATTTCAATCCTTAAATAACGAAATTTTAGCTGAATTAAGATATTAATTAATTATTTTTTTTTTATTAAATGGAATTATTGCGATAGTTGAAAATCTCTTCTTTACTTCATAAAACTCATTAATCAATTTTTGTTTATGTATATGTGTGTATGTGTGTATCCAAACACAGTGTTGTATGGTGGCATACACCACACTTTCTAACTTTTGAATTCTGGCAGTATGCAGATAAATAAAAGCTAGCAAAACTAAGCAATGGGTTGTTCTTCATCAAAGAATGTGGAAGCCTACAGTACAAGGCCTCAACATATCTATCTCCCTCACCATCATCGGATAATGCTCATCTTGTTGCTTTAACATCGAGCACGTATGGCATATTGAGTCTCGACACCCAGAAGAAAACAGACGAGGTACGTGTGTACGTGCATATGTGTGTGTGTATACACATATGTATGTGTGTATATGCAATAGGTAGAGAAGAATGCGGAGGATCCTGTGGATCAAATGTACAAGAGAATGATGAACTTAGAGGGGCCAGGTTTCTCAGTTTCCTCAGTCATGGTCGGAGGTGAGCAATGTACTGTCCCAGCTTAAATCAGAAGCACGACAAAAGTCATCCCGTCCAGCTGTGCGTGTGGAGGTACACATTATATACATATAGATACATACACGTGTGTATATCTGGATGTGTGTGTATAAAGGTATTCCTTGTAAGCGTTCTCATATACCCACTCTATGATAGTATATGTGTGTTTGTTTATGGACTTACACACACACACACACACACACACACACACACACACACACACTATATATATATATATATATACACACACACACACACACATACATATATAGATAGAGAGAGAGAGAGAGAGTGAGAGAGACAGACAGACAGACAGTCATACATACATACACAGGAAGCAGAGGGAGTCGATATCTCAGAGCTGCTTTCAAACTTTGACGATGGCAATGAGAGGACTTTACAAGAGATAGCAGTGCACAAGCCTGACGGAAAGCCTGAAAATGCTCCAAGGCGGGACATTTCGGTGATACACACATTGGAGGAAGTAGACGAGCTTGCAGATGACTCCCATAGATACACAGACAGTGATGAGGATACAGTGGAAAGTGAGATGGTGTCACATGGGAAGAAACACTCGAGGAACTTGGGGAAGGTACACACTGTTTACACATACACACATAGGTGATATTAAGACATGTATGCATGTGTAGTTCTCCAGTACTAAACCGGATAAGAGAGTTTCAATGAGCTCAATAAGGTCGAGGAATACATATGAGAAGGCTTATATGAAGCCTTCCAAGTCGCTGAGCTACCAACATAACCAGGAAAACCAAACAGACAGTTCCCTGTTCGATGCTGAGTTCCTCGAGTCCTTTCAGGAGGCTTTCCAGCAGCTGTCCACGAATGTGCCCTCCACAGATCAGCAGAGGAAGAAGCTAGAGTCAACTAAGTCAACCATGGTCAAACCTAAGTCAACTGTTGTTAGACCTCTGGAGCCAACCAAGTCAGCCCCGGTCAAAGCAGAGCCAAATGTGGTGAGACCTTTGGAGCCAACGAAGTCAACCCCAGTGAAAGTTAACTTGGCTAACTCAAGGCTTTCAACTACAAAATCTACTCCAATCAAACTTCCAGGTGTGTGTGTGTGTGTGTGTGTGTCTGTCTGTCTGTCTCTCTCTATAGAGAGAGAGAGAGTCACTTTAAACTAAAACGTGAGGTCCATAAGCCATATGGTTTGAATAGTATATATAGCCGTTTACGTTTAACACAACTACTAATCGTCTAGGATCTATAGCAGTGAAGTGTAGTTAAAGTTTAAACATTTGGGCTTATGAACTCTCTCTCTCTCTCTCTCTCACACACACACACACACACACACACACACAGTGCTTATGAACTCTCTCTCTCTCCCACACACATACACACACACACACAGTTGGTATATTCATGTGTTATGTTCAGACACACAAAAGCTTGTAAGATTTTGATTAATATACTAATAATGATCTGTTATACACGGATTCTATATATAGATGAGGACAATTGGTCAACTGGAAAGTTCAGGGAGCATGAGAAGCCAACTCCTGTCAAAGAAAAACATGAGAACAAGCAAGAAGTATATAGCAACGTAAGTACATGTGTATGTATGTACTCTATATATAGAACTATGTACAGAATACAATGGTAATGTGGTCTATATGCACAGCAGGAGACAAATTCAGTGAGGAGCAAGGTTGTCAACTGGCAGCGAACGCTAGAGTCAAACATGGTCAAACCAATTGAAGTCAAACTTGAGTCAAAGCCAAAGTCAAAGTCGGCTCCAACCAAAACAACCGCGGTCAGACCTGATCCTCTTGCAAAGTTTCCAAGGAAGTGTCCATCTGACGGGGAGAACAAGGTGGTCCTGTACTCGACCAGCCTACGTGGCATCCGCAAGACCTTTGATGATTGCCATATAGTGAGGAATATTCTCCATAGTTTCGATGTCGAGATCGACGAACGGGATGTCTCCATGGATTCTGAGTTTCGTCAGCAGCTCAAGGACCTTATGGAACAACCTGTTCCTGTTCCAAGGCTGTTCATCAAGGGAAGGTATGTACACAGATACACGTATACCTCTCTCTCTATGTGTGTGTGTGTGTGTGTATTGATATGAATATACAAATACTTTAGATATATTGGAGGTGTGGAGGAAGCTGTTCGAGTGCACGAAGAGGGGATTCTTGGGAAAGCGTTGGAGGGGATTCCACGGGGCAGGTTTGTGCGGGACTGCGACGGCTGCGGGCGTGCCAGGTTCATTCCGTGCACGGATTGCAATGGGAGTTGTAAGGCGATTGGGAGCCGTGGGAAGTTGTCAAGTGCCCGGAATGCAACGAGAATGGCTTGGTTAGGTGTCCCATATGCTCTTGAGAAAGGTCCGTATTACTTATTATAATTAAATAAATATTCACTGAATGCAGCACACTTGACTAGATCCGATTAGTGGTTTTGCAGGAATGCAGGCATCGTCCGGAAGAGGCTCTCCTTCCCATGGATCATCCAAGACCTCGGCCACATATCTATATACACGTAGTGACATACACACATGACACACGGGCGTGTGTGTGATATTTATGTGTATACTTACAGTTTAATAGGGTCAAGAGCTCGATTCTTCTTAACTCTGACAAGCTGTATTTTGTCAAGAACTACTAAGGATTGCTCTCTTACTTGACCAAAAACCGTGTGCTTCCCATCTAGGTGAGGACTCTGCACTTATGTGTATTTTGTTATATATATAGATAGATACATACATACATACATACATACATATATATATATATATATATATATATATATATATGTGTGTGGTGTGTGTGTGTGTTGCTTACGGCTTTGAAGAGGATGAAAAACTGTGAAGAATTGGTGTTTCGGCCAAAGTTGGCCATAGAAACTATTCCTGTTCTATCGTGGTTATGCTTCGCTGAAATTTCGTCATCGAAGGTTGGACCATAGATGGAATATCCACCTTTCCCAGTCCCTAAATGCGTAAGATATATATATCTCGTGTGTGTGTGTGTGTGTGTGTGTGTGTGTGTGAGAGAGAGAGAGAGAGAGAGAGAGAGAGAGAGAGAGAGAGAGAGAGAGAGAGAGATGCCTGATGGATCGCCACTTTGACACATGAATCCTGGAACGATTTTCTGCATTAAAAGAACTTGTTAAAAAGTTTAATTATAATTATATATATTATCATGTTGAATGTACATAATTTTACTTTAGTATATTTACATGGAATGTGATGCCATCGTAGTAACCGGCTTTGCAAAGCTCAATAAAGTTCCTGCACGTCCTGCCACACACACACTAGCACATATGTAGATACATACTTCTCTGTATATATAGTTGTATGTATAGAGAGAGAGAGAGAGAGAGAGATGACGTTTAGAATACGTACACACATACATCTATATGTGTATGTATGTACTAAAAATGCGTGTGTGTGTACCTTGGTGCATCATCCACGAACAGGTCTATTTCCAGGCGCCCGTGCGAACAACACAACACGACCGACATTGCCCATCCCCTCCAGGAACCCTAAAAACCGTTAACGGGTATATTCCCACACACAGCATATTCTTTGATTGATTATTGATTAACGAAAGATTAGCTTAACCGTGTTTAGGCGCGTGTGACTATATTCGTGATTCGAACCGGAACATATATCAATGTTCTAGTCAATTCCAATGGCTAGGGTTTAACGTTACAGCTTCGCGAAGAAGGGAAGTATTTGCGGGAGGTAGGGTTCTTCCGCGCACAGGAGCGACTGCGTCTCGGATTCGCGCTGCGGCAAAGTGGCGCTCATGGCTGAGAAGCTACTGGACTTCGGCCAGCCGTTTGATGTGCCAGTTCTCGATGCAACAATCGCTGCTTTCTACGGTACCGGCTCCAAAGAAGAGGTTTGTGCTCGAAGTTTCCTGCTCCGTTTGAAAATCCGTGCTTTGCATTGCATATAGGGCCGCGGATGCGCAAAAATCGCTGCTCCGCATTGCATATAGGGTCTACAGAGCGACTCTTGTGCATGATGGTCTCAGGATTTAGGGCTTGTCAGTTCGCATCTCTCAGGTTCTAGGGTCTACAGAGCGATTCTGTGTGCGCGAGTAGCCTCCGCATTGAAAATCTAGAAAAATCGCTGCTCAACATTGCATCTTAGGGATTTAGTGTCTATGAAAAGCTATTAGGGTCTACAGAGCTTTTCTCTGATGGGTTTTCTGTGCTTTTAGAGAGCAGCGGCGGAGAAGATACTTACCCAACTGCGGGATCATCCGGAAACATGGACCAGAGTTGTGGAGATTCTGCAGACCTCACAGAATCTGAATTCCAAGTTTTTCGCCCTTCAGGTCTGCAATAATATCTTATGAAAGAAGTATATGGAGTAATAATTCGGATGTCTTTCCAGGTTTTGGAGTGCGTGATAAAGTACCGGTGGAATGTGTTGCCGGTAGAGCAGCGGGACGGTATATAAAAACTACATATCTGACGTCATTGTCAAGCTCTCGAGTAATCCGATCACTTTCCGTCAGGAGAAGCTTTACATAAACAAGCTCAACATCATTCTTGTTCAGGTTGGCTTCATGATTTGAAGTTGATATCTTGCTAACTTGTAACCACAGGTTCTAAAGCACGAGTGGCCCGCTAGATGGCCGAGGTTTATACCCGATCTGGTCATGGCAGCCAAAAGCAGTGAGACGCTGTGTGAGAACTGCATGGTCATCTTAAAGGTAATAGAATTGCTACAATATAATTTTATTGAAATGTAAGTTGCGTATCATTGTCTAATGTGCTTCAAACAGTTGTTGAGTGAGGAAGTCTTTGACTTTTCCCGAGGAGAACTGACACAGAGCAAAATCAAAGAGCTTAAGCAGTCCTTGAACAGGTTGGTAGAGAGAGATTGAGAGAGTGGGGGAGGGAGGGAGGTGCCAATGTTTTCTTTTATATGGTGCATAGTTTAACTTCTTTCTGGCAGCGAGTTTCAACTTATCCACGAACTCTGTTTGTGGGTTTTGTCAATGTCCCAAAAGCCTGAACTTATACGAGCTACTCTAGCTACTTTGCACGCGTACTTGTCGTGGATACCGCTTGGTTATATCTTTGAGTCTCCACTGGTAGGTTTCCTTGTATTATAATATAAGCTTGATCAATAACTAGACAACTAAATAAAAACCTCTTTCCAGCTTGAAGCTCTTTTGAAGATCTTCCCTCCTACTTTTAGGAATCTAGCGCTTCAATGCTTAACAGAGGTACTTACTTTTCTTTTCTCTTTGTTTTCCATGGTCGTATACATCTATGATACAGTGATACATAAGAAATTTTTATTTGTGAAATATGCATGTGTGTAACATGCCCTTGCAATGCAGATAGGCGGGCTACAGTTTGGTCAATTCTATGATAACCACTTTGTGCGAATGTACACAATTTTTATGGCACAGCTTCAGGTACCATATAGTATTATAGTGTTTGAATAGAATTTATCAGTCGTTTATGAGGTTTATGTTTTAAATATTATTGTATGTCGATTTATAGGTCATTCTTCCACCGCAAACGAATATTCCTGAAGCATATGCGAGTGGAGGGGACGAGGACCAGGTACTTATTCAACATTATCTTTCATTTAAATGTTATCTTTTTAACGTGATTTAACTTAATGATGTTTCCCAGGCCTTCGTGCAGAATTTGGCACTCTTTTTCACAGCGTTCTTCAAGGTAATTGTTTACTTATGAAGCATCTATTATGATTAATGTGTAGACGTTATGTATTTGCAGAGTCATATATCAATACTGGAGACAACACCAGAGAACCAAGCTGCACTCATTGTGGGGTTGGACTATCTGATCAACATATCTTACGTGGATGATACTGAAGTGTTCAAGGTTTGCTTGGATTATTGGCATTCTCTGGTGAGCGATTTGTTCAAGGCCTCCGTAGACAATGTCAGCCAACCCCTCGGTTTGCAAGTCGATGGTACGTATATATAAATCTGTCGAGTTACATATTTACTTCAGCATATTTATAGAGTGCATGTGCAAATTTATCAGGTTATATAAATATGATGTATTGAATCATATATTTGCTTCAGCATTGCATGTACAAATTTATCAGCTTATAAAAATATATTTAGCTGTACACATCATGGATACTTATGAAAAAGGACGATTTGAAATACATCCGAGAAACTTCTTACACATTATTTCATAGTAGCCTTTGTTATAGTAAATTCTCCCTGGAATGATCATTGCTTTTTGAAATCTTATGTGTAGCTTTCTGTTGTCTAACAGGTTATATATTCTTAGCTATTATAAAACATAGAATGCCGTTTGATTTTACGGTTTGTATGTAAGCCAAAGACAATACTTTTACATAAGTAATGTGTGTACGCAAACAGGAGCTTTACCAAACAGGAAGCATTTGTACTCTGTGCCATTATCAAAGTTACGACTATTGATGGTGAGTCGCATGGCAAAGCCGGAGGAGGTTTTGATAGTTGAAGACGAAAACGGAAACATTGTCCGTGAAACCATGAAGGATAACGATGTCCTCGTCCAATATAAGGTTTGTTCTCTTTTTATAGCTAGCATTAAGATTATTCTTTAAACCATAATGTAGTATAGTGCAATGTTTATCCTTAAATGTTTGGGTCTACACAGTGTATATACTCATGTACTAAGGTTGAAATGTACTTTTGTCGTAACTTTCATCTTTTGTAGATAATGCGGGAGACTTTAATATATCTTTCTCATCTGGATCACGAAGATACCGACAGCAGGTAAACAAGCGTAGTCATGTATTCGGACATAGTTAAGTAATATTATTTTGTGTGTAATGCTACATAATATGGATATCTGAACATAAACTAATACGTATATACCTCTAAGTCATATTATATATCGGCACGATCGCAATATAACCTGACAATTTTCATAACACGTGCAGATGCTGAAGAAATTAGCAAAGCAGCTTAATGGAGATGAGTGGACGTGGAACAACTTAAACACGCTTTGTTGGGCAATAGGATCGATATCCGGTTCAATGCAAGAAGATCAGGTACATTAACCATCGTTTTTATCATCTACTTTCTACATTCTACTTACTTTTCGCTTCTTAATTTGATTCCCCCCCTCCCCCGTCCCCCGTCTCTCTCTCCAAAATGCGCGTGCTTTTTGATCTGTCGATAGATCAAAAGCATGTTTGAATAGATATTAATAAACCTCGTTTTCCAGGAGAATAGGTTTCTGGTGACTGTTATCAGGGATCTTCTAAACTTGTGTGAAATCACGAAGGGAAAGGACAACAAAGCAGTCATTGCTAGTAATATAATGTAAGTGTGCTGTAGGCCACCTCCACGTTAAAATGAACGACACGCGTACATTCATATACATGTATATTTACTACTGTAATTATTATTATTGCAAACCTATTGCAAACCTTTTTGAGTTTAATCTCTATCTCTGTGTACAGGTATGTTGTCGGACAATATCCAAGGTTTCTAAGGGCTCATTGGAAATTCCTGAAAACTGTGGTAAACAAATTGTTCGAGTTCATGCATGAGACTCATCCCGGAGTCCAGGTACTTACCTTTACCTAATCCACATAATGTGTAATTATATATACTATAATGATGTTTGCTTTAACTTTTCCAAATTTTCAGGACATGGCTTGTGATACGTTTTTGAAGATCGTCAGCAAATGCAAGAGAAAGTTCGTCATCTTACAAGTACGTATGATTGAACTCTATTTACAAAATAATAAATAATAAACATAAGCCAAAAGCTTAGGTATATCTACGTACATTAACAACGCAGATTATTGTTTTGTACGCAGGTTGGAGAGTCTGAGCCATTCGTCTGTAGCTTTTGAAGATCCTACCAAGTATTATTTTGGACCTGGAAAATCATCAGATCCATACATTTTACGAGGCAGTACGTATCATATATACAGTAATAACAGGAATACTAATATTTACTGTGACTAGTATAATCTCCGTATAACTATAAGTTACATATTTAAATTTATTAATCGACTTGAACTCTTTCCAGGTAGGATCTATGATTCAGGCCGAAACAGATCCTTACCGGCGTGAAGAGTATGTGCGCAGTCTAATGGAACTGCCTAACCAAGTAAGTTAAGTATATGATATGTTCTGAACATACATAGTAATTTAATTGAAGAATATTCTAAAACGCTTGTTTAACGATGCAGAAATGGGCTGAAATCATTAATCAAGCTCGGCAAAGTGTGGAGTATCTGAAAGTCAAGACGCTGTTAAGTCTGTGCTCAATATTTTGCAAGTGAGTGTATAGGTTCCAGTGTATTACGTCTGTCTATATGTGTGTGTATATTTATCTAAATCTGTCCTCTTTACAGACGAATACTAGCGTTGCAAACGCGCTTGGCCAGCCTTTCCTTTCCCAAATAACTTTGATCTACCTCGACATGCTTAATGTATATAGGTATATATAAACATCTATATATTTGTAATTATCTTTATGACATATATATCTCCATTTTGCAGAATGTACAGCGAACTTATATCCAGTAGCATCGCTGAAGGTGGCCCATTTGCTTCACGCACTTCTTACGTAAAACTCTTGAGGTCAGTATTTATACACACACATATATATGCCTGTATGCTTGTTTTTATATAGATATTTATAAATATAAAATAATTTATACTTATGACATGTGTTTGTCTGTGTGTACTATCACATTTTTGTTTTGACAGGTCTGTGAAGCGTGAGACGCTGAAACTCATCGAGACTTTTATAGAGAGGTGCGAAGACCAGGAAATGGTATCAAAGCAGTTCGTTCCCCCATGTTCGATCCTATACTCGGCGATTATGCACGGAATGTTCCAGATGCCCGTGAGTCTGAAGTTCTCTTTGTTCGCAACTATCATCAACAAGTATGTATATATCTTTATATATATGTATATAAGTATATATATATATAGAGAGAGAGAGAGAGACTAAAAAAGCCTTATAAGTTTCTGCAACAGCTATTGAATTATTATCAAATGAATAGTGCCTGCCGTAGAGCCGGCCTTCCGGTTATATATTCTAATCTAACTTATAGTGTCGTTATATTTATGTATGTATGTGACACAGTATAATAGTAGAATCATTGATATCATCTCATTGATAGAGTGAGATGATATCAACTAGGATTGTAGAATATAAAGTTTTGTTACAACTGACGAATGTAAGGCCTTATATTTAGTATGTAATAGTATATTATGTTTTTTCTTTTTCCTGTGTGTTTGCGCTCGCGTGCATGTGTGCGTGCGTGTGTTTCTGTGCTGCTAATTCCTTATTTCGTGCTGCTGTTTCAGGCTTACAAACACAATGATTGATGATGTTCCTCGAATCTTTGAAGCGGTCTTTGCCTGCACGCTAGAGGTATGTGCTACATACAGTAGATGTATATATTAAATGTGATGTATTGTTTATAGATGATTACAAAGAACTTTGAGGATTATCCGGAACATCGTTTGAAGTTTTTCTCTTTACTTCGTGCTATTGCAACGCACTGCTTCCGGGCACTCTTTGCTCTTTCTCCTCAGGTATGTATTATTGTCTATTCGAGTTTTATGCGTGTATGTATTATATGTATATGCGTTTTGTTCTATTATGTGTATGTGAATCTCTAATGTTGGTGTTTATATACAGCAATTGAAGCTCGTCATGGATTCAATTATTTGGGCTTTCCGGCATACGGAGCGAAACGTAGCTGAAACTGGTCTCAATTTACTGCTTGAAATGCTCACTAATTTCCAGGTTCTCTCTCTCTCTCTCTCACACACACACACACAGATAAATAAGATACAGTTCTTATGATTTGTTTAGGTGTCGGAGTTTTTGTAATCAGTTCCATCAGAGCTACTTCTTGACTATAGAGCAAGAGATATTCGCTGTATTAACAGATACATTCCACAAACCCGGGTTCAAGCTCCACGCTCTTATATTGCGGCATCTTTTCTGTTTGGTAAGTGCATGTTTAAAATATTTGTGTATAAAATTATATGTAAGGAAAAGTGTGTGTTCATATACACACCTGTCTTTGTGTGTGTGTAATAATATTCACTATGAATGTATCTCTCATAATAATTCATGCATAAACACGTACACATTTAATTATACTCAAGTATAACACACGCACACACTTACGGTTTTAATCAGGTGGACTCGGTGCGTTAACACAACCTCTGTGGGATGTGAGTACTCTGGGGCCAGCAGCATACCCGAATAACATTTGTTTGTACGTGACTACACCATTAAGCTCCTGGGAAGTTCATTCCTAACTTGACCCTTGCCGAGGTTACAATGTTCGTGAATGGCCTTTTCGAGAAAAGGAACGATTTGCAAGGATTCAAGAACCATCTAAGAGACTTCCTTATCCAGTCCAAGAAGTTCTCCGCTCAGGTTAGTCTCATCTATATGACATATATATGTGTGTGTGTGTTGTTTATGTTTTTCTTGTGCGAGACCATCTTTGCCATGACAACACGCATACATACATACATACATTCACTAATAAAAAACCCTCTGTTAATGCAGCATGTGTTGTCATGTATGTATGTTTGTGTATATCTTCTGTATAGAACTTGAAACTGATAGATTACTTAACTATGGGTTCATCCGTTCTCTCACAACATCTCTCTCTCTATTTTATTTTTTTGTTCGTGAATGAATAGTGCGTGATGTGTATATGTGTGTGTTTGCGTGTATGCTAATTAAACTGGTGTGTTTTACAGGACAACAAGGACCTGTATGCCGAGGAAGCAGCAGCCCAGAGGGAATTGGAGAGGCAGAGAATGATGGCTGTTCCAGGCTTGATTGCACCCAATGAGCTGCAGGACGATATGCAAGATTCCTGACTCTTTTAAAGTACGTATAGGTGCATACACAGAGGATGTGCATGTATTATAACAAAAGCTTGTGTATCTCTCTCTCTCTCTCACACACATCCCCACACACACACACACCATCTTTGTGGTGCATGTGTGCGTTTGTGTTGTTGATATACTATATACTATATACTAAGTATATGTGAATTTAAGAGTGTTAGATAACAGTATATCATACACAACAGGTGCATACACATGAGGATGTGTATGTATTTAACTCTCTCTCTCTGGTACAGTGTGCGTACACTATATACTAAGTATATGTGAATTTTTGCAGGATAATAAGAGTGGTAGATAACAGTAGGGGCATACATGATGAAGAAGCCTGGCTAGTGATGCCTATGGACGCGGTGTGAAGAGAATGCATTTGCGCAGGTTCAGGGACTGCAAAAACACCTGGTAAAAGAAAAGAATTACTCATCCAACCCCCATATTTACTTACAGTTCTTTTTTATTGCCCTGCCTTCTTAGCTTCTCCCCCCCCCCCCCCACTTACACACGTCACTACAACATTGGCTGAAGTTGGCTTCTCTTCTAATTTGTTTGGTTTGCTTTATTCATTAATTCTTATTTTTTTCTGAAATGAGCAAGTTTTGTTTCCTACGTGTGTGTGTGTGTGTGGTGTTGTTTATGTTTTTTCTGCTGCAAGAACATCTTTGCCATGTCAGCATAACAACACATGCTACATACATTCAATTTGAGCAGCCATACCCTTTTAGAAACAAGGTTTAACCTCTGTTATTGTCAAGGAGCGTTATTTACAGAATATACTTTCCACGTCAGCATTTCCCTGTTGGAATGCTGACGTTGCATTGCTGTTTTTGATAAGTTATATTTTTGAGAATACATGTAAGCATAAGTTATTATCAAATCATATCAAATAATACACTTAACATGGATTAAATTATAACTTAAATAATAATATTTAATTTATAAGTATTTATAACCTAAATATTAATATTATAATTTAAATTATAATTTTTACAACACACATATAGCTAAATTATTACTTGAGTGTGTGCATTATGTAAAGCTCTTTTATAACAATGTTTTATCAATTTACAATTTATTATTATAGTTTTGCATAATACCCATTCCAATACCAGTGTATATTATAAATCTTACACACAAAGGTTTTTGAATATTTGAAGGTCCTCGTGACTTGCATAAATAGAAATTAAAGTTAAGCATCTTTAACAACTTCTACAAATACCAAAGTTGTATGAGTGTCATTATTAAATTGTTAATAAACTTATAAATACATAAAGTAAAGATGATTACATACCATATAACATTTTGTTTATGGTCTCTCTTTTTATGAAACCTTCACAGGTGCACACTAGTATTTGACCGGTGTTTATGATGTAAAAACAACCTTCGGACGTGGTAGATTGCCCCTGAGATATTAAAACATGTGGCTAAAGAAAAGTCACTAACACCCATGTGAAAACCTATTTTGATAAGTCCAAATGTCAAGCCTCTTAAACCCTCAAGAACAGAGTAAAGAGAACACATATGTTAAGACTCCACACTCACAGTTGAACAAGTGTATAAACAATGCTTATATTGTGAGTTAAAATGTGTGTTATATTTAGTTATGAGTGTTATTCTTAACTTGGTGACGAAGAGTTTGGAGACAAGCCTCAACTTTTAACTTAAAGTATACAAATGAATTAACAAAATAAAAGGAGTTAATTAACCCCATTGGATGCAACATATTTGAGCACAATAGTGTGGATTTGTTAATGCTTTTTTTAAGGTATGATATACTCTATATGCTATTGGAGTTGGAATTATGTGATTGCTCAAAAAGTTAGGGTTTAGAGTAATATCACGGCTGAAGCCAATAATAGAATATAAGCTATAGCAAAGAAGAAAGAAGAAGAGGTAATTACTTAATATTAAAAAAAATAAATAACTTAATATTAAAAAAAATAAATATTGTTGAACTGGAATGCTAAAACCCTAACCCTGACCTTCTTTATATTGAATATGGACCTTTAGTTTTATATTTAAATTTGAACATTTGGTTTTAAATCTGAATTTAGACCATCATTTCCTTATTTTAAAAATATTTTTAAAAAAACACTTTAGTGTTGGCATATATTAGTAGCATCATTAACTTAGATTAATATATATCAATATTAGCATCAACTTGATATATTCTGGTGATTCATATATCATCCCACCTCTTTAACGACGAGTTCCATTGTCATTAACTTGGTGGGTTGATTACTTAAATAAAGATTGTGGGATATGTAGGCAAAAAGATCCAAGCGGACCTAATTCATCATGATTATGGGCCCGCTCATAAACATAAATTGACCTTTTACTTAATTGGCTTAAGGGAGAGGGAAAGGTTGTGACATCCACAAGTCAAACTAAAATGGCATCCACGCTTGTCTGAGTACTAAGCATGGAATATGACAATGGTTTTTTAGCATTACCTAAATTCTTCATAAGCTCCCAAGTGTAGTCAACAGGAGAGTAACCAACCCAATCAATAAGGTAATAAAGCTGGTGGTGGCACAATACATTTGAGAATGGAGGTGTATATTGCTCAAGAATAAAAACATGAAAAATTGGGTGAATCTTTATGGTAAAAGGAAGTTAAAGATGGAATGCAACCTGACAATTGAAAATTAATCTAAGGCATTAATAGTCGAGCTTCTGAGATGGCTGAGTGATTCATACACTCATGAAAGGAGCCAAACCTGATCACTAACTTAAAAAATTGGTGCAGATTGACAGCATCGATTAACAACTACCTTGTGGAAGGCTTGAGCCAGGTGGAGGTGATGGGCCCAGCTCTTTGTGAATAACTCAAAGGTGGTCTTTGCTAAAGGCTTGACCAAAATCTCAACACAAGCATGCAACAACCAACAAGGATGATGACCATAGACTGCAAAGAAGCTTGTTGCCAAGCAGTGTTTAAACTCCGAAATGAATAATTCAAAGTTGTCTAGTATTGATGAATCTCTTTTTTAACAAAGGCATAAACCAAACTCAAGCAATACTAATGAGTAATAATTCAATTAAATTCACATTTGAATGATTGTTTTGATTCATCCGGATAACTTGGTTCATGAACCCATGAAATTTAGAGTTTGTACCATTTTAACTTTAGGTTCTTATGGTGTTATAGATGAATCCAAGCTTGAAGACTTGCCTTGATCATAGCAAACTTATGCTTTTTCGCCATCAATAATTGATTTTCGCTTGTTAGTCACTGGTTCTCTTGTTGTAACTCTAGAAACATGCATGCATAATCTTGTTACTTAATTTTGTCATTGTAGCGTGATTGGGACTTGATTAATGTGAAAGCATTTCAGCTTAAATTGTCACGGTCAAAGCCAATAATAAAATATTAATGGAATCGTTATAGGCTTATAGTGAAAAAAGAAAAAAAGAAGAAGAAAAAAATACTAATACTTAGTATTAAAAGATATCAATTAACAATTGTTGTTAAACTGGAATGCTAAAACCTTAATTCTAATATCCTTTATATATTAAAACCCGATGTATTTAAACCACAAGTATAAATCTGAATATGGACTATATCTGAATATGAACCTTTGGTTCTTGGATCTAAATTTGAACTATTAATTTTTTATCTTAAAATATTCTAAAGAAATATTTCAATATCAACATCAACTTATAATATTTTTAAAAAAATATTTTAATATTGACATATATTAGCATTTAGTATATTCTAATGGTTCGTGACAAGTTAAACTTACATTGGTGGGAAGATATATAAATATGTTCCCACACCTACTCTATTTAATGATGATAAACTCCTCTTATTTTTTTAATTTTATAAAGTGGACTAGCACATATATGCATGGATTAGGGCAACCTTAAGGGTGATTTTACCAATCGGAATTAAAAAAAAGAAGGAACTCTAAAGCTCTATGCCTAAAAGTTAAAGTTGTTAAAGTCATGGACAATGGAATAATACAAGTTTCATATTTAACCTTCACATTGTTAACACAACGCTTTGACCAATTAAATTAATGAACCTTAATGGTTTTTGTATAAAGATGAAAGAATGAAAAGGTTTGCTTCTAATGATGTGTGGAACTACCCAGTGTCACTATCTAAATTGGGCCAGGTGCATTCCCTCTAATGTGGCCCACGATAGAAACTGATGCATTATTGACATGATGGCACAGAGTTACGAGTTCGATTCTAAGGTATCGCACGCTGCCCACCCCTCGAACGCTATCTTTAAGCTCTTATAGACGAAAGCAATGCCACCCATACTATTGCAAATCCCGAACATCAACATTGCAAACCCCATGTTCAAAACAAATCACTCACATGTACTCTAACCATATGCATACATTTGCCATTCAGTTTGTAAGATGCATATATACATGTATAAACATATAACAATTTTTTTGTTATGGAAAGTTGATTAAAGATGAAAAGTTATAAAGAAAACCGACCCCCAAAAGTCGAAGCCCAATAGAATTTTATAGGTCACCATCACCAAAGTGTTACTCAAAGATTATGTTTAATTAATATTAATATTTAAAGATTAATGAAGGGTGCTAGGCTGTTTGGGAAACGAACTTAATACTTGATAAGTGATTACACCTTAACAAAATTTAACAAATACAAAATAAAATTTAAAGGTACACACACACACACACACACAACACATATATATATATAAACACATTTTGTTAAGATTTTATTCCACTAGCGAGTGGTTAATTGCCTTAACCAATCAAATTTTAACAAATTATTTATTCTACCAGCAGTTGTTTTTCCACTTGCTAGTTATTTAAAATTTAATATCTACATAGCACCTATGTGGCACCTACGTGGTGCCTATATGGTTTTTTCGATGATAGCCAAACAACCGAGCAATTTTGCTCAGTTATATATGTTACCATGCATAAAAAATGACACATGTATAATTTAAACATGTAGGTTATTATTTAAATTTTTCTTTTATTTCTTTGCACGAGCCCATGAAGACTTATTTGGGATTACAAGATAGTAAGGCACCATAACATGTGGTAACTATCAATCGATCTTTTTATCATTTGTTATTAATCAATTTGATGTGCAAGTGATCTTTTTTTAATTTTAATTACTTTTTTTTCCATTAAATAAAGATGCAATAAGCTTTTCAATACTGAAAAAGGGTTGATTATTTTGGTGAGATACTCATACATCTTTAATCTGTGTTTTATATTATAGAATACATAAATATATACATACAACATATATTATAGTTATGCATGTAGTATTTATGTAACTTATATATATTCTAATTATATTCATTTTTGCATTATGAAGAGAAAAGCCTCAATATTAGAATTATAAAAATATTGACTGTCTATAGTTATGCATGTAATACTTCTCTCTTTGCATGTATGCATGTAATTTCTTTCTTTCCATGTGTGTGTAATCTCTCTCTCCATGCATAATACTTGCCCCATATGCATGAGCGCATATAATATGCATGTAATATCTTTCTCTCTCTATGTGTTGGGAGCCAACCTGGAGTTTATGCCAGGTGGCTATAACCTTTATGCTGGGTGTTCCAAGCGTTGTGTTGGTTAGAAACCTTGTATATAAATATTGAAAAAAAAAATAATAAAAAGTTAGTTAGAAAAACTGTCTTGGTATCGGAGCATGAAACGATCATGGAAGAGAGGGGATTTAGTTTCTGCCATGGGGAAGCACGCTACAGAGCGGAGCGAGAGAAATTACAACTTGTTGAGACGTGTCGAGGACCAGGTGCAGAAATGAAAGAAGCGTTCTAGGATCCTTGAAGTAGAAAAGTTCACACGTGAACAGGGGTGGTCGGTGACAGAAGTTCTTGCAGACATGACGAGCAGTGCCTCCAGTACCAAAGCGATTCCAATTCCTCTGTTTTCGGGCAATGATTTCGAAAACTGGTCAAGAGAGATCAGTTTCGTGTTCTTACGAGATAACTGCCTGAGATTAGTGAATGGCAGGCCAAAACCAGCAGTGGGAGATCCAAAGCTGGAGGACTGGGTGATCCGCAATGACAAATCTCTATCAACCATGGGGATTGGGCTTGGCAGGCTTCATCACCATCACCTGGACTTTGACAAAGTCAGCAGGGGAGAATGGACAACACTAAAGAACGTGTCGAGAATCAAGCAAGCGCTGACATTGCAAAGACTACCCTGAAAATACTTCTCGTGAGTCTCCAGCAATGTTTCTCGGACGGATGAAGTCGATCCTCTCACAACTCTCTGCTCTGGAAGTAAATTCACAGATGATGACCATAAGTCGATTCTGTGAAAGCCATCAAAGTTCCAGACTACAAGTACTTCCGGACGATGATGAAGAACTCAACAAAAAACTTTGCTGAAATAAAGCAGCGTTCCTCGACGAAGCTGATGAAGATAAATAGACGATCCTGCGGAGCAGTCACAAACAGTGAGTGCCTTCTATGCTGTCTCTAACAAGCAGCCTACAGAAAAATCTCAGTAGGAAAAAGTGGAGGCACTCAGACCAGTCGCAAGGCCTCAAGTGACAGTGTCACTGGCAATAAGACTGGTACAAGTTTGGAAATGAAGAAACCTATCGGACTGCGCAACTACTGCAAGCGGGAGGGTCATTTTTCCAGAGACTGTCAGGACAAAGCTGTTGGACTTCCACGTGGAGCTGGACTCAAAAAGAAAACAACACTAAGAGCAGGGCACTAATGGTGCGAGCAAGTGGTCTCAGCCATGTGCCAGCTCAAGAAGATGAAGATATCATCTGGATCGACTCAGCAGGCAACCATGCACATGACAGGAAAGCGAGAATGTTTCTCTCTCCTTCGGAAGACTGAGTCAAAGATCACTATGCATGTCGGATGACAGAGACTTACCAGTGGCAGGTGTGGGCTCAGTAACTGTTTAGTTTTGGATGGGAGCCAGAGTCAATCGAGGATATGTTTTATGTACCCAAGTTGGGTTACAATCTGTTGTTGGAGCGTCAACTGACAAAGGCCTCGCTTTTTACTTTGACATGCAGAATGCATTGTGAGTGAGAAACGTACCAGAAAAATGGTTGCTCAAGGTTTGAGATATCAAATGCTTTATAAGCTTGATGCAAAGCTTATGGTTTCTCTAGAAAACTCACCGGCCAAAGCTCTGTCCTCAAGAGTCGTTCCAGGAAACATGTAGCTTTGGCATGAGCGCCTGGGACATCTTCATGAGGACGGGATTAAGGCAGTATCAAGAGATCAAGGTCAAGTCAATGAGCTGAGCTTTCAGGGGTGCTCGAATTCTATGAAGCTTGTGTGCTTGGCAAGCATGTCAGGCAGACCTTTCCAAGCCAATCCGAATTTGTGAGCAGTAAACCACTGGAGCTAGTGCACTCAGACGTGTGTGGACCTTTTCACATCCAAAACTCTTAATTTTAAAAATACTTTCTAACATTTATTGATCATTTTTCAAAGTATACAACTGCATGGCCCATGAGCAAGAAGTCAAAGTTCTTGACTACTTCAAAATCTACAAGCAGGCAGCTGAGAACAAACAACAGGTCCAAACTTTAAACTCTTCGAAGCGATTGAGGAGGAGAATATAAATCTCGAGAGTTCACAGCTTATACCCGAGAACAAGGAATCCACCAGCAGTTTATCGCTCTAGACAATCCTGCTCAAAATGGCAGTGCCAGATTAGCTAGCCCCAATTAGTGTGCATGAACCCTAGTGCCACATGGCACCTCACATGGCATATATATGCCATGGAACCTTACATCATCCCCCCTCAAGATGTGACGTCTACCTATCAAGGTTGTCCTCCTCCCTAAATGAGTGTTTGCTGGTGGACACGGTAGTATAACACACATAAGCAACATGTTGTGACTCCACACGTAATCACGATGCTTTCAAGCGATACACTTGCATCCCCAAACTGTTTTTCAACACTCCAAGGCCCAACCCATCGCAGTTAAAGCCCTGCTGCATGTGTTTGATCTCCTAACCTCGGAAACTTGACAAAAACCAAATCTCCCACTTGATATTGAGGTGGCATTCGATGTTGATTGTAAGTCTGACACTAAATACTCTTGTGCTCGGGCTAACTGTTCTCCACTTTGAACATCAATAGAGGAAGGACTTGGTTCAAATGCTCCAACCACATACGCCCATCCATATACCGTGCCTCATGAGGAGTGATGCCAACTGCTGGCGACAACACAGGTTCACGATTATACAAAGTTTGAATGGGAAAATCCATGTTGACTTGTGAGGGGCTGAAACATAAGCGAATTGGAGATATGGAAGCCACATATCCCAATCCGTATGGTCATGGCTCACATACTTGGCAAGAATGACTTTAAAAAAAGTCCTGTTCAACTGCTCCACCAAACCATCAGTCTCAGGATGATAAGCTAAGGCAAAGAATTGTCGGATTTGCAACCGTCGCATCAACAAAGCTACTACTTCCACTGCTAGCCCCGGTCCTTGATTCGATAAAATTCCGTTCGGGACAACCATACCTCAGCACCACTTGAGTTAGTAGGAACTTAATGATAGAAGTTGTTGTAGCATCCGGCAAAGCACACACTTTTACCCATCGAGTCAAGTAATCAAAGCACACAATGATGTATCATCGATTACTAAACTGTAACACAGAAAATGGTCCCATGGATGTCATAAGCTACCAGCTCAAAGGGGCGAGAAACTTGAATTGGCTCCAGAGTTGGCAGCAGGAGGAAATGTGGAACACGGTATGCCGTTGACAATCCAGACACGTATGAATGTACTCATGTAGGTTTTGCTTTAATCGGGGCCAATACAAGTGCTGCCCGAATCCTCTCAAGGCATCGTTGGAATCCCATGTGTCCGGACATCAAGTTGTCATGAAAGAACTACAACCAAGAGTTAATGTAAATTGGTGGTGCCACCACACGACACTCGGAATCGTCTCCAACAAACACAAGCATGTCATCAATCAATCGGAAAGATCGTGCATATGTACAAAAGTTAAGATCTTCGCAGGATACATCACTACTCAAGACCTCACACAACCTTCTAATCCATGGCTCCGTCTTTTGGGCCTCCACAATGTCTTTTCGCCTCAGAAGGATGCGATTAGGGAGGGCATTCAATAACAATGCCACAGGTGTCGCCACTGTCACAAGAGCTTGGGAAACGTGTCACGTTCGCCATGTTAGATCCTGGGCGATGAACAACCTAAAAATGATACCCTTGCAGAATTAAAGCCCAACGTGCATGTCGTCCCGTCAATTCTCCTCTTCATGATCGAGTTAACTGCAGCATGATCGGTTTTCAACAACATGTCAGAGCCATGTAAATATGCATGGAACTTTTAAAGGCCCATACGACTATCAGACATTCCTGTGTCCATGGTGGAATAGTTTTTCTTTGCATCACTAAGGCTCCGACTTGCATAATCGATTAGGTACTGCTGACCATTGGGAGTCTCCTACAACAGATTTGCTCCCAACATTTGAAGCATCGGTCCAAAGAATAAAGGATTTGTTGAAGTCCAAATACCGAAACAAAGGTGGAGATGCCTTAACGTCCTTGAACGCCTTTTGCCACTTCTTAGACCACAGAATCAAGCTTCTTGTTTTAGCAATCCTCGCAATAGGGCTGTAGATCTGAGAATCGCAGAACAAACCTCGCTAGGTATGTCGCCTTCCCCAATAAATGTTGAAACTCCACACTAACTCAGGAGTAGGAAATTCTCGTATAGTCAGGGTCTTCTCAGGATCTGGCTTCACACCCTCTATCATGATGATGAATCCTAGGTACTTCAAGGAGGTACTCTTTCAACTTCAACCCGTATTGCACCAATCGCTGCAGGACCTGTTTTCTAAATTGTTGAAGGTGCTCCTCCCATGTAACAGAGTGAATCAAAATATCGTCAATATACGCATGTGCAAATTCTTCAAAGCCCTCCAATAGCTTGTCCATCATCCGCTGAAAGGTCTAGGGCCTCAAACCAATCCAAATGGCATAATCATAAATTCATATAAGCCGGATGGTGTTTGAAAATGTTTGTTTTGTTGCATCTTCAAGACCATAGGGATCTGCCAATAGCGAAAGCCATGTTAAGGATAGTAAAGTACCAGCTATCTCCAATGCAATCAACCAAAATCATCCACCCTCGATAGTGGATATGAATCTGGAACAAAAACATTATTCAATGGCTAAAGTCGATAGTGAAACGTGTAGTCCCATCTGACTTCGGAACTAGGTGTGGTTCTACACCCATGAACTTCGAGACTTATGTATCACCTTCAACTCTAGCATCTCCTCACACAATGGATTTAGATATCCTTCTCCTTGGAGAACGTCACCTGAGCCCCATCCTAATCGGGCGAGTTGTACCAGTCGGGATGTGATGCCGAGTAGTCAATAGGGGATTCGTTGTTCCTAGAATGGGCTTGAATAGGCTCGAATACCTCGCTAAAAGTTCTTGATGTCCTTGGCTCATTGCTTTGGAGAAGGCTTTCCCCTAGGCACCACGATGCCCTGCAATGTCGCCGCCATGCCATGTGGTGCATGTCCTATAGCCTTCAATGCGGGGCATATGGGGATAAACAACATGCACGTCTTAAAATCACATCTCACCTTGACCACACAGAGAGCCAATTGACACCCAGGATAATGTCATGGACTTGATTGGCATCACCCGCAACAAAAGTATATGATGGTATCCTTTAACACCACAAGCACATGTGCAATCTGATGTGATTGAGTAAAGGACTTCTTATCAGCAAACACTACCTTCAAAGTTCGCTTGGCCAGTATTGTGTGCAAGTGTAAAGACTCAGCTACCAATCGATTAACAAAAGATATACCAAATCCGGAGTCCACCATGTTCGAAACAAGAGTTCCTTTTACCATGCATGAGAACACAAACATAAAACAATCAGTGTCCAATAACTCAATTGAGACCCCTATGCCTGCACAAACATGGAAGAATAAAGCTGCTTTGGGAAGTGCTGACTATGCATAGGAGTCAAATTCTTCAGAGGTGGTGCAATGTGCCTAGTGCATGGGTCCTCTGACACCCCATGCACTACTCCCCATTTTCGATTGAGGAAGCGTCTCAACTTCTTTTGCAGTCTCGATGGCAGCTACTTGATATCGATTTGCACATGCTTGTGCAACATGTCCCCAACCTCGACACTCGTAGCATTGAATGTTCCACCCACTACCACGACCACACCGACCAACAAACTAGCCTTGGCCCCTCCTGCGACATGAGGACTTGTCCTCATGAACAGCACCCATTTCCATTGGAACAGGATTGGATGTCGAAGAAGTTCCAGGAACAAGTGCCGGTATAGGATACACACATTGTGTTGCACCTAACAAGTTCTTAAATCATTGTGCAATCTGCAAGGCCTCCTCCACAATCGAAGGACCAAATCCCTCTACTAAGCCAACCAAATCAGGGCGAAGAGCCGGCCACAACAAGCCCAACCATACACGTTCTATCATGCTTGGGTCTGCATGATTGACCACTTGATCCCGACAATCTCTCTCGACACTTGCTTTAAATTATGGAGCTCATGAAAAGCTGCAGCGGAATCCTCAGGCTTACCAAAAGCTTGCTTGAATCGTTGGAGAAGTGGTTCTAATCTTGCCAATTGAGAACAAGGACACCATTGTATCATTGCAAGGCAAGTCCTTGCAGACACGTTGGGCTCTCACAACTGTTGGGATTTAGACCATTCATGGTAATTAGCAATCCCTTGAAAGTGTTTCCACCAATGGTACACATCTGTTCCAAAGAACTTTGGACGAACGCGTGGATTTGAACCCAACATATGTGGATTGGCACTCTACGACATATTAGCATTCTGCTACATACCTTGGTGAATTTCCCATATAAGAGCAGTTTGATTCGCCACACTTAATTGCAGTGCATCGAACAACCACTTTTCTTTCATTTGCCATCACGAATAAGAACAACAAGGGGAGAGAGAGATAAAAAGAAATACAAAAAAACTACCTGACATCTTCACTAATGAGAGAAATGTGAATACCAAATATGATCCGATTAGGTCCCTAATCATATAATGTATTTATACTACGATTAACTTAGTTGGTGCTATGTAAATCCTAGTGCCCAGATTAGCTAATGGCCAATTAGGTGCCTGAACGCCACATGGCAGAGTAGTATATACCATGGAACCTTATAAGTGCATATCATATAATATGTATAATTTAAATTATTATTTTTTATATATGTCACGAACCATGAAAAATACATGTGGTACTTCATTATGAAGTTAATTTAATTAAGAAAAATAAAAGATTTGACCATTGAATTGAAATTCTAAGTTTTAATTATTATACATGTAGGTTCATCTCAGAAATGTTTTCTTTTCTTAAAAGATACATGTCCTAAAGTTTAAAACTAAAGTCTCACCATTTAAATTTTGTATTCTATCACATATGTGTAATATGATTTAATTGTTAAGTACTACCCAACCCACCGTCTAGTAGGTAACAAAAGAGGGTACTTGGCATAACCAACAGGTTTACCAGTCGATAGCAGTGTCGAATCTGTCCGGAATCATTTCCATCACCCACTGTCTTTCCTCCTCGTCTGCATCGTTGAGCGGATCTGGGACAGTGATCAATAGCTTTTGAAGTAACTCTTTCACCTCCTGGTTAAGGAACATGAAATTGTCCTTCAAGCCATAGCAAGTGACATGTACGTGCCCATCCTCGCTCTGCTTCCATAACACCCAATTCTCTGGCTTGGGTTCCCGCATGGACATCAAGATTGTCACGACCTTGAGGTTGTTCCCCACCTCCACCTGGGTAAACCTGCATTTGAGCTTGCCAACTGAAGCGGTCTCCTGCCAGCCATTCTTCACAGAAATCAGGATACAAGTCATGCCTTGGAGCGTCCAGACGGGGACGACAATGTCGCAGCCCGGTAGACTGTTCTCGGCTCTATACATGATGGCCTGCCCTCCCGCAAAACACTTCTTAAGCACAGCAGCATTTGGAGGATGTTCAACGTACACAAAAGAGTTGAAAAAGACCCAGCCACCGTTGGGAATCCTATCCTTCAAATCCTTGAAAGTTTGGGCATCCTCCTGGGAATTTAAAAGAAGCTTGCGGAGATAGTCTACGAGCTTGATAGGCCGCAAAAACCAAGATCCCTGCTTCAGCACCATACTGCAGCAACCAACACGAACTTAGCCACAAACTCCCCCTAGGCCCTGGGGTAACATACCCATGCGCACATGCTGAGATCATGTGCTTAAGAACAGACACCTGTACGGCCGTTGTTGACATCACTGTGGCAGCTGCTTCAGAAAGAACAGGCTCGGGAGGCAGCGCCACATAAACCATAGACCTGTCCTTGGAAATCCGAAGCACTAAACTCATATGAGAGGCTGCTAAAGTCTCCGCGAGATAAGACCTCGGACATATATCTAGTCCAGCACTTGCAGATAGCAATGCCATCGCCTGGCTCTGTACCATTTTGCCGCGCATCACGTCCACGTCCACGTCCACCTCCTGAAAACGCCCAGTCATCCTCAAGACAAGCTTTTGGCGTGCAAAGGTGCAAAGCCTCAACAAACGGATCGATCCTGTTTCTTTGCTTTTCTCAAGTCTCGCCGCCCAGATGGGCCTCCCATATTTCAACCACGTCTCCGGGTCTGTATACTCATCAAAGGTAAGACCAGGTTTCGGTGCGTAAAGCCGCATGTTGGGAAGGAAGTAAATTGGGGGAAGCAGCTGCTGACCCAGCACGAGCAACCTCGTGCTATCTTCCTGGTCCTGTCTAGGCATCAAGTTTGAGACTCTGGCAGCTGTATCCACCATGACCGCAAAGAAGACAGGATAATGGAGCATAGTTGTCAACGCACGCCGAAGTTGGTGAAAGGGAGACTGTCCCAACTCCACCTTGCCACGTTCCACTTGGAGACCCCTTGCCTCGTCAAACACGAAAACTACCTTCACCATTGCCCCCACTTCCTCTGCCCCACTTTGTCTTCGGCGTCTCGCATTTCCTCGTCCACATCCACAGTCAGCTTGGCAGAGACCGCCTCCAGCTCGTTCACTAGGTCTTGTTCACTTTGCTGTGCCGTTTCCAGCCGCTGCCACGCGCAAAAAACTTTGGATGCAATGGTGTTTTCACCGTACAACTGATCAACCTTCCAGGCATCTGGTGTACTGAGTGGAGATTGAGTTGCCAGCTCCTTGTCGAGTACCTGGAGCCAGGCCTTGAGGTAGAGGACCATCCCAGTTTCCGTGAACGTGCTTGCAAGTTTGTCAGCAAGATGCTTGGTTCTGGGAGGGTATGCTGATGATCCCGCCAAGCTACAATAACATATGTACACGCCTAACCGGGACAATTCTGCCACAGCTCGTGTTTTGCCCGAGCAAGAAGCTTGAATCAATGCCGAGTAAGGACTGTAGTGAACACCTACAGAGTTACACTCACATTATTAGCCTGTACCATCTAGATCCACATACCTTCAAGCAGACTGTTGCGCAGCGCACAGATGCGCTTGTACACTGCTTCGTGGGCGCCACCTTTGAACTCAACGCTAAAGCAGTCCGCCGCCAAGATCGCCTCCGAGGCGTAGTGTGCATCCAGGCGCTTCTCCTCGCTCGTATCCATCACATAGATAGGGTTAGGAAAATGACATACTAATATAAATTACCGACTTTCCATTAGCACCAAGGTAAATTAAGACAATGCTACATCGTTAATAATAACTACCACTAGAATAGTTAATTGAATTAAAAATTAAATTACCAATGAGCAATTTTCATTTAACTGTGGTTAATGATTTTTTATTAATTAAGGTTTTTGGGCTTGAAGATAAATACGTGTGTGTCGTATATTGTAAAGATTTAAGAATAAATTATATGAAAAAGATAAAAATATAAATATATTAATGAGTAGCCTTTGTCAGTATATAAGTTAATATATATTGTGTTCATATATATGTATTAAATGGTAGAGTGATTCTTGTGTATATTAAATAATTAACCTATAAACATAAATTATAACTTTTCAATAAAATTTGTGTGTATGTGTAAAACAAATGCATCCATATATATACATGTGTTTATATATGCATATATACATGCATAGAGACAGTTTTTCTAACTAATTTTTTATTGTTTTTTTTAATATTTATATACAGGGTTTCTAACCAACACAACGCTTGGAACATCCAGTGTAAAGGTTCTAGCCACCTGGCATAGACTCCAGGCTGGGTCCCAACACTCCCACTTAGTCGTGAGAGTCCAGAACTCCCATAGCTTCACGATGACCTGGAAACTTGTCTCGAGCTAACGACTTGGTCATCACATCTGCTGTCATTTGCTGCGTTGAAATATACTGCAAGCTAACTCGGTTAGCCAGCACCTGCTCTCGAACAAAATGTACCTTAATTTCAAAATGTTTTGTACGTCCATGAAACCTTGGATTCTTGGACAGTTCGATAGCGCTCTTATTACAGTAGATTCTCACGGGTTGTTGAGCAGGGACTCCGACTTCTCTGAGAAAATCTGCAATCCACTTGGACTCCTTTGCAGCACCTGTAGCTGCTATATATTCAGCTTCCGTTGATGAAAGAGCCACAGTAGCTTGACGTTTACTTCCCCAGCTTACGAGTGCTCCTTCAAGGAAAAACAGGAAACCTGAAGTGGACTTCCGAGAATCCTTGTCTCCTGCCCAATCCGAATCAGTATAGCCATCCAGCTGTAGCTGATTTGAGCTCTCAATTAACGCTGCTTTGGAGCTCCCACTGAGCTCCAACTCTCCTGAGGAACATCCCCAATACCTGAGACAGTACGAAGCCGTACCTTTTAAATAACGAAGAATTCTCTTTACAGCGTTCCAGTGAATCACGCCTGGGTTTTCCAAGAACCTGGAGACGGCCCCACAGCAAAGCTGATATCAGGTCTCGTACTAATGGCCAGATATAGCAAACACCGACAGCCTGTCGAAATGGAACTCTGCTCATTAGTGCTCTCTCCTCCTCTGATGTCGGGCTTTGCTCATTAGACAAAGTCTGTCCAAGCTCCATAGGTGTTGCAGTTGGTCGAGCTTCATCCATGCTAAACCTTTGGAGAATCTCGTCCACGTAATGAGCTTGAGAGAGCTCAAGTATTCCTGCGCTCCTATCTCGAGTTATCTGAATACCGAGGCAGAAAGAAAGTGGTCCCGTGGCAGAAATCTCAAATTGGTCACAAAACTTCTTCTCCAAGAATTTGACCAAAGCAGCAGGACGAGCAGCCATTAGGTTGTCGTCCACGTAAAGTGCTAACAGAGCAAAACCACTATTTGCTCGAAGGACGTAAACATTACTGTCCGTTGAGATTTTTTGAAAGCCTAGTGAGACCAGGAACTTGTCCATATGATGATACCAGGCTCGTGGAGCTTGCTTAAGCCCATACAGGGCACGCTGCAACTTGCAGACTTTGTTTCCTGACCTTGGATGATAAAACCCTCCGGCTGAGAGCAATAGACTTCTTCGTTTAGCTCCCCGTACAGGAACGCGGCTTTAATATCAAGCTGATGTAATTCCAAATTGTAGAAGGCTGCAAGTCGAAGAAGCAGCTGATAGAGGTTAACTTCGCCACTGGCGAAAATGTTTCTAGGAAATCTACTCCGGCCACTTGGCTAAATCCTCGAGCGACAAATCTGGCTCGGTGCCGGAGTACTGCTCCTGAGGCGTCCAGCTTTCTTTTGAATATCCATTTGGTACTGACAACTTGTCTACCCGGAGGTAAAGTTGTTAACGTCCAAACGTTGTTGCGCTGTAGTGAGTTGTACTCCTCCTGCATCGCTGCACGCCACTGGTCGGCCTCTGGTGATTGAAGTGTTGCACGCACTGTAGTAGGTTCTCGTGGAAAGTGCAGCGGCTATAAACAAGGCACGATCAGGTTGAGGAGCGAGTTCTACTAGAACTTCTGCTTCGAGGTCTGGAGCTTTGAATACGCTAAGCTTGAGACTCAATAGCTGCAGGAGTCATATAGCTAGTTCTCCCATTGCACGTCACAGTATTAGCTAACCTTCCTGGAACTGGTGGAGCACCGCAGTAGAAACATTTGAGACTGCGTGGTGGAGGCGGAGCTTGAACGTCAAACTCTCCACCATCATCAGCATCTTGCTCCAGTTCGTCAAAGACGGCATGGATCGGGTCTGGTCTTACAAAAGTTGACTCTACGACTTGTTCTGGAGTTGGTGGTGGAGAATTCGGAGGGTTAGCTAGCAGCACGGCATGTGGATCTGGTACAGCAGCTGGACCACCACGTGCTAGTCCGGTTGGAATCTGCACTACAGCTGGTACTAGAACCACTCTCTTGAGCTCCTCCTCCAATAAACATTGAGTAGTTTGGGTTACTGTACGTGATCCATACCTGTGCTTATAGAGCTCACATTCGTTGAAATGTACGTTTCGACTTATGATGTATTGGCGAGACTCAACGTGATACAAGTTGTAGGCTTTTGACTCCAGTGAGTAGCCAACCATGATGCACGTAACACTTTTTGATTCCAGCTTCCTCCTGTTTTCGCTAGTTATTTTTGCCTAGGCAGTACAGCCAAACATGCGCAAGTGTCGAAGACTTGCATGTTTCCTGCTCCATTTTGTGAAGGGAACATCCCCTTGGATGGATTTGGAAGGTACTCTGTTCCGGATGTACACAGCTGTCACCAGAGCATCCGCCCAGACCAAATAAGCTAACCATGGCGCAGACACTTAATATAAATACATTGTATGAGTCAAGACCTAATCGAATTATATTTGGTATTCACATCTCTCACACCTTATTGTACTTTTTTATTACCAAGTTAACACAACTCTTTAGAATTATAATAAATTTGTACAACCCTAACCTAAAATGAAAAACTATCATTTATCTCTTGGTAAATTTAAAAAATGCCACATCATTAGTGAGAATTATATACTCATGTACATATATGTATGTTATTTATACATAAGAATTATTTTCTAAAATTATTTATTGATTACACATATAAGTAAATGCCTTCTCACTTTCTCTTTCTATATATAATGTGTGTGTGTTATATATATATATATATAATATATATATATATTTGTACATATGTAAACTAATGTTAATATGTATATATATATTTAAATTTAAATATGATATTATGCATATTTTATTAATCTCTTACAAAATTATGTCATTTTTAATTTAAATACACATTGAGTCTGAATAAAATAACATTATATATATATATAATATATATATAGACACACAAAAAAAGCATGTTATAATCGAGAAAGACTCTATATTATTCATATAAATGTTTTTATTTATGTTCCTCCTACAAAACAAATTCAAATATATATATATATATATATATATGTATATATTTAATTATCTTATATGTAAATAATTAACATTCTTTGGCTCACTCTCTATTTTAGATACCAGATTTTTCTTTTTCCCCTAGACTTTTCACTTATTAAATGCCAAAAGAAAAACTTTTAATTTTGGTACACGTGTTAAGCAGTTAAAAGTGGGTGGAACGTTTTTAAAAATGCACCGATATGCCGCATTAGCAGAGGTTAGCGCGTTACTTTGGGTGTGGAAGCTTGTTTAGCGTTAAACACTAGCAAGATTAGGGTTTTTAGTGTGTATGGAAGAAGCAGAAGCACGGCCAGGTACGTGATGAAGAGCTGCGTCTTGTTGTGGCGTGTTGTTCCATTGTGTATTGCAATAGGGAAGAAGCCCAGAACGCTAATGTCTGCCGCCAATGCCTTCCACTCCCAGTTCCAGCAATACGCCCTGGAACTCGATACCACTGTATCTCTCTCTCTCTCTCTCTCTCTCTCTCTATATATATATATATATATATATATAAACAAACATAGACATACATGCACAATACAAGCTCTCCCCATTCTCCACGTATCCCAAATACGAATGATTTATATGCAGAAACGAAAAGACTATGTGTTGAGAATTAATTCATTTCTAAATGTACATATACGGGCGCGCGTATATGTACATTATAAAAATTATAATTTTATGTAATTCAATAATACAATTATAATATGTATTACTATTCTAATATAATAATATGTACATTATTAATTCTATATACTAGAGCTAGAGAGAGAGGAGAGAGAGAGAGAGAGAGAGAGAGAGAGAGGAGAGACACGTGTTTACACACATATATATACATGCATACACAATGCAAGCTCCCCATTCTCCACGTATCTCAAATACGTCTGCTGAGAATTAATACATTTCTAAATGTACATATGCGCATACGATAATATATATTATATATATTATATATATATATATATATATATATATATATATATAATATATATGACAATACCGTTCAGCAATATATGTGCACACACACAGGATCTTCAGTGTACACACATATGTAATATACAGATGGGTGTATTCGTCAGTTAAGAATTTGTACCACAGAATGAGAGAAGAGAGAGGCTTTGTAAAGGCCAGTCGTGACGTAACAATCAACAGCAAGAAGGTTATCTTTGTCATCCACAGGTGCTTCGTATTACATACATTTACATATATCGGTATACATTCACACGGGCTTCATTACATATACACGTATACATACACACATATGAATCATCTATACAATATATTACATATATAGACGTGTTTAATTTCATGCAGGCTGAATGAGTCGAATAAAGATCAATAATACAGCAAGCAGAGAAGGATTTGGCCGCTGTTCGCAACAATCATGTCTCTCGTGTAGCTAAAGAACTTCAAGGCGTTGAATACTGGAAGCTCAAGCGTGCATTCTCTCCTGGGGTAAATATTTAATATGCTATCTATCTATATATATATATATATATATATATATATAACACATACATATATACATAAAATGGCGTATATGTGCAGGTGCAAGAATTTGTTGAAGCAGCAACAGTACTGGAGTATTGCAAGAGTGGTAACTTCTGACATTGCAACAATTAAATAACAGCCTTGGGGAGTTGAAGGATGCATCTGGTTTACCATTTACCATTGACATCGAAGATTATCTGCTTGGGGTAAACTATATAAATCCAATGTTTATATGCATTAATATAATAATTACAACTTAAGTTTAATGTTTAATGGTTATTAAGTTATCTCAGGTGGCTGACTTAACTGGGGAGCTAATGCGTTTAGCAGTGAGCAGTGCAGCAAGTGGACAGAGGGAGATAGCTACGAATATTCGCAATTTTGTGCAGGCATTATATGAAGGATACTGCTTGTTATACTACAATGTAGACGGTGGCAGGGATATGAACAAGAAGGTTGAAATTATGCTTCAAAGCCTTGTCAAAGTCGAAACAAGTAAGCATCTCTCTCTCTCTCTCTCTCTCTCTCACACACACACACACACACACACACAGTGTATACACATTATAGATTTATACAAACTCTGAATGTATCGAATAGGATCGTATATACAAAAACATGCATACTAATACATATAGATACATACTTACAATATATATATGTTTACTTAAACACATTAAGTATTTATACACACTCTGAATGTATCAAATAACATATTATCTATCATATATATATATATATATATATATATATATATATAACACTATGAATATACATCCACACACACACACATGATGTGTTCTTGTGTTTTCTTGAACAGCATGTTACTCCATTCATGTAAGAGGATCTGAGTATCCTGCGGGTATGATAATTGATGAGGACACTATTTGAATATAGCTTATGGTTTTAAACGAGCAATATAAGTATCATTAATAGTTAATTCCCACTGTAGACTTGAAAAATTATCTCTATAATATATATGAATTAAATGTGTGTATATATATATATATAAAGTAATATACTGGAATAAATAATAACTATATTTTATTATAGTACATACTGTACATTACTATTATTATATACTTTAGTATATTTTACGGTATATTTATAATAGTATATATTATTCATACTCACGACCACTATCATATATATTCTGGCGAATATACCACATATACACATACCTTCATGTGAAGAGCTAAGGCATTGTCACTTACCCCACCCCTCGAGGAATCACCCTCGTCCGGGAGTACCCTTGAGAATCACCCTCATCCGAGTAAAAAAACAGCTATGGATAAAGCAAAAGTGAATTTAAAAATACAACAATTAAAAAATTAATCACGTTGAAGAGCTCTATTGACCGCTTTCGTAACTAGAGGGTTTACATTCTCCGTCAAAACTTCTGTATCCAACCTTTCAATCACTTGCCACACCTACATTTATAAAATTAATAAATAAAATTATATTATTATATATATATATATAAGCAGGTATGTTTAAGTACTCATGTCCGCATCATACATGTACTCGATGTATATGTATCTACTTATAAATGTATGAATGGACATCTAGTTATAAGCTACTCGTACAGAAGCGTGTGTGTTTCAACACACGCGCACGCACACACACACATATAGACTGCATATACATACCTCGGCAGAGTATTGTCGAGAAATAGCTTGAAGATGTCCCACAGTGCATCTTTGCCAGTGTTTAACTTCTTCGTCTTTTGACACGTTTTTTTCTGCCTCGTTAGTCCTAAACCTGTTTAAATGATGCATCAATAATATGATTTAGCGTTTGATAATTAAGAACAAAACATGCATATAAGACATAAGAAGTAACGGTATTTTTAAAGAAAGGTGTATGTGTGTGTTACACTATTATATATATTAATACGCAGTGTAAACACGTTGAATATCACACATATGCATAAGATATGCTTAGTGGAACAAATATTTAATACTATGAATTATAAAAATTTAATAAATATTTACTAACTTAATGTGATCGTTTAGCATATTTAATTTACCTTTCATTTCGTCTCTCATTGTCATTTGCATAAAATATGCTTAGTGGAACAAATATTTAATACTATGAATTATAAAAATTTAATAAATATTCACTAACTTAATGTGATCGTTTAGCATATTTAATTACCTTTCATTTTCTCTCATTGTCATTTGTAGAAGGATCTTTCCACATCGATTTCCATTGCATTCTCGTTACCCGCTTTTGATAATTTTTCAGTAATCACATTTGCAAAGTGCTTAAATACAGATAAGAAAAGCGTCTGTAAATGAATAAACAGTCAACAGCAGGTATAGTTAATTACGATCTATATAATTATTATATACCCAGTACATGTACATTCATATACGTGCATACACACACGCACGCAGAGAGAAGCATATATACACACACCTATACACACGCACACACATATATACCTCTTGCTCCCTTGACGCTCTGGCTAGAAGGGCTCCTTTGGTTTCTAGTAAATCCTGGGCAGCCTCTTGCCTATTTTTTGCTGTTAGTCTCTCTCTCTCTCTATCTCTCTCTCTCTCTCTCTCTCTCTCTCTCTCTCTCTCTCTCTCTCTCTCTCTCTATATATATATATATATATATATATATATATATACACACACACACATAGATACATATAATAAGCATTCTTGCCTGGTTTTGGCCTTCAAGATGGTGGTTTTCACCCACTCCATTCTAGACAACGACTGCCTTCTAGCCTCCTCTGTCTCCGCGGAGTCTATGAGATCTACAAAACGAAAACCATTTACACACGCCACATTCGATTGTAAGATAGCTGAGATATACGTGCCCAGGATTTACTAGAAACGCAGAGAGAGAGAGAGGTTTAAGATAACAGTGTATATAAAAGAAGCACAGGTTTCAAACTATGACATATGTATGGGGCTACGTCTATCCAACATTTAGAAATGTTAGTATTTATGCGTTGGTGTGTACCTGCACGTTGGAACGACTTGTTTCGGCTTTTGCAGCGGCAGCATTTGCTTCCTCCAATGCAGTTGTAGCTTTCCCTATATCTTTCTTCAAGTCTGCTGTCCGATCGTTGTTTTGCTAATCACATTATAAAGAATCTTCAAAAAAAAAAAAACAAGAAGTTCAAAAGTCAAATGTCATATAATGTAGAGATATCGTTTAAGTTATCGAAGGTGTTATAATATAAGCTAACATTACCATATATCTTATATAAAATTTAAAAAGAAATTACTTAAAACCGCATTCCAAAGACAAACCATTTCTCTTCATGAATGTACGTATCATGTAACACTATGCACAAACATCAAACATATCATAATAAATTTACCTCCCAAATACGATTCGACGTGTGAAACGTTTGTATGTTGATTCCGAGAATACCAGCGAGCAATGGCAATATTTGACAGCAGCCTGTAGCCCATAAGTTACAAGTGTCCCTCCCCCTCCTCCCACGCTCTCTCTCTCTCTCTCTCTCTCTCCACACACACACACACACACACACACACACTATATATATATATATATATAACTAGAGTACCTGTAGCCCATCATGCGGTCGATCACAATTGCGGTCATTTGTGACGAGTTTTGCCAAAAAGTAGCAACTTCTTCAATTACGATTACTTGCATTTGTTCATCTGATGCCACTTCCCTATAAGTTGCCCGTATCTTTCAAGCACAGTAACCATGTGTGTGAAACTTTTTGACCCTGAAACATTAAACTTGGTTAATTAGCTTAATTGATGAAAATATCAGTTCTAATTAAACACGAGCTGATAAAACAATTAACGGAAACGAAACTGTCATCTCTCTCTACATAATAATATTACAAAGACTTTCGCACATACTTAATTATATTAATAAAATAAAAAAAACTAATAATTGATGTACCTAAATGGAGGAGAGTCTGTAGAAGAATCTCGATTGCCACCTTTTGACCCGCAGCAGGAACCACCTTGGCATCTAACCACGCTTCTAAGTCCTTAATTGTCTTCTTAGTCTTAATTTGTGCCATTAACTCGGAAGAAAACGCTACCTATAATAAACACTTCATTTATATTCGTAAGTACAGATTATAAATTAATTCATTAATTTTAGTGTATCTTTATATGGTAGCATAATTACTATTATACACAGGGAGATGGACTATACATATGCATACGCACACAAACACACATAAAGATAAAAACATAATACGTATGTTTATACCTCGTTCTCCAGGCCTTCTACGTGCTTTTCCTTGCTAAGTTTGAACTCGGGTGTATTCTTTGGAGGAAGTAGGTCGCATAGCTTGGGGCAACCATCTAAACTCTGCTCAAAAAAAATAAAAAACATTAGTACATACGTAAGTGTAAAGCTTTATCAGTATAGTCCTAAACATATATGGAAGAGTATATATGTGCCGATGTTATTATATAACACGTGTCAGTGTCCGGTGCGCTCATAAAGTTCTAAAACAGTTGTGCTATAGCATAATGTTGTATAAGTATGTACAATAGCGAAATATTATACAGTTACACTTGCCTGTTTAACTCTCTCCCAATAAGAGAGCCGGATTTCCTTATCCAGAAGCTCTTGAACAAATACACGCTGTGGTGACATATTGGTTGCTCAAGGACATGAGCCCAATCTTCCCACGGCCATATAAATTGAAAGTTCGACCTGATATATATAATATATATATATATATATATATATATATATATATATATATATTCGTATTCAGAAATATATATACATACATATGATGTGAAAGCCACTGAATTAATCGAGTTTGACACTCCACATCAAGTTCTGCTAATCTGTTGAACAAATTTTGCACAGCCCCGGCGAGGACGGCCGGAAAGGACCTTGGTAGTGCCTGTATACGTCCTTAGTACTACTCCCTCCCTCCCTCCCTTCCTCTCTCTCTCTCTCTCTCTCTCTCTCACACACACACACACACACACACCTTGCAAAGATCTATAATCACAATCGTGAATATACGAGCCTAAAGGGAGGATTCGGAAGTAGGAGCATCTTACAAAAACACCAACTCATCCATATAGCAATACTGATATTATAGAACTATCTAATATAAAAAAATATACATGAAATTTACCTGACCGATAACAGTTTCAGCTATGATGTATTCATATCTGAAAGGGACCGGGAGTCCTACAATGCAGGCTGCACACTCTTTGCGACTGCAGAAACAGATAAAACACGTCAATATATTATACAGTGTGAAGCTCTTATTATATGTGAATTATGTTAAAATTCTTAAATTACTGCTCATAAGATTGATTACCTCCCATTCAAGTAAAAGAGAATATCCAGCAAATATTGTTCAACAATGAACCGATCAATTGGTTGCATATCCTGTAATATGTACATATATAAGATGCATATAACGGTTGTGTTTAAATATTGTATACATATATAGTGGGTATCTAATAGATACATTAGTGAAAAAATGATTACCTTCTCAGATTTCTCAGGAGGGAAAACACGTAGACCGCCTGTCTGGGGAGGATACTTAGATTCCGCATCCTGCCTTTGCTTGCTGAACGACACATCCTTATCCTGTAGATATGTAGATAAATGCATTGCTATATATATATTTATTGTGTGCCTATGCGTGTGTAAATATAAATTGTGTATTATATATACCCCTTTGGGAGCCGCTTGACAAGTAAGAGCCCGGAGCTGATGACTAGTTTGTGAAGTTGCTAATCGAGCTTCAAAAGACAGATGCGGCCTGGGAACTGGAAAAAGTAAACAAAAGAATTAAGATAGTAATCTTGATTTATGAAAATATTAATGGTAATAATTAATTAATATACACCACGATTCTTCATAGAAATTACTGTATACATACCACTTTCAAGTTTCCATCCTGATTGTTGCAGCTGCTGTAATCTCGACCATAGATCTTGCAAGTAGTCCTATAAACATCATACGCGCGCGTGTGTATATATATATATATATATATATATATATGGTAACATTTATATAATATTATGTATAGGTATGCATATGCACATTGTATATGTGCGAGTGTATGTATACCTCGCCAATCATGGACTCATCACCGTCAGGGTCCACATTGAAAGGATTAACAGAAGGATCAGAGACCCGTCTTGTTCTTAAACTAAAATACGCCTCGGCTGCGGCCATCACTCTCTCAAGCTCGTCAGGGGCACGCTGGATGGATAATTAATTAGTTAAACAACATAGGCAATATTCAACAACATATTACATAATCATAACCATAGCTTAAATTTCAGTTTTGTATACTTAAATGTTGAAACGTATTCTCTATATCCTACATACTGTATAGATGTATGTATATAATACGACGCATCATTTTAATTACCTCTTGTAACTCCAAAGCACAAAAGGGGAGCGAGGCGAGGATACAAAACACATAGAAATCAGCTCTTGGTTGCCATGCAGGATTACCAGCTTCTTCGTCTACCGTAGTTGCAGCAGATGATAATAGCACATCAAAGGCTTCTATTAACGAAGTCGATGATTAAAACATTGCTGCACATCTAACCAAGTATATAAATTGTTAGTTTCCATATAGAAGCATATATGTAATTAGAAATAAGACTGAGTTATTACCAGCACGGCCAAGAATCTCAGCAGTATCCTCAATCTGTTGCAATGGTGATTTTCTATTGCATCCTGCAAAATATTACCATTATACAATCACCTACACATACAAATATACAGTATATATGTATATATGCACACAATAACATATACCTGTAGCCGTCTACGAATCCGTTCGAGAAGTTGAGAGACGAATTCTGTGTGATCCAGGTTTGTAAGTCCAACCTTCAATACAAATGCGTTATATATACAGGTGTTATTATTTCTTGAACAAAATTTATACACATAATATATTTGAAGAATTAGTATAACTTTTTTCTATCTTAACATAGACATCTGCATATTTAACACACATTGTAAATCCAACCTTTGGAAAACAATAAAGCAATACAAATGCGTTATACATATATATACATACAAAGGGACCGGTGGGTTGTTATATATTACACATCTATATATGTACGTTATATAGCATTAAGATCTCTAATAAAAACACCCACTTACCACAACTCCATAATATGGATGTTTGTGAGGAAGCTCTTCTATACATTCCAGAAGCAGCTGAAAGCATCAAGTCAATACACAGAAAAGAAAGCGATTCTGAGAATAAACCTACATCCAGCAATTCATCTTCATATCTGTTCATTTCCCTTGAGATTACCGCTGTACATGTTTCCTGCATACAAAATCGTGTATTTAGTGTGTTCTTCATATAAAATCGTAATACAGAGATTATATATGTATGTATTATATATTATATATGTATTACATATATATTTAGTGTGTTCGTGTCCATTTTGAAGTAATTTTCATACATTTCACGGATTAGGAGTATATTTCATTCAATTTCATGCTTTCTTCATAGATTTAATGGATTATTATGAGAATGCGAGCACTTACAACATGTTCATCGGCATCGGTCTCCCCATACTCGGCGCAGCTGTCGCCAATACGAACTAAGTAGCTCCGCCATGACGGATCCGCGCTGCTCCCCATGATTCCTCGTAAGAACCCTAACTAGGGCAAACTAGGGTTTAATGAAATAAAAAATATTATTTTTTAGAAATAAAAGATTAATTTTTAATAAGTTAAATTTTTACAAACGGAGTACACGATTAGTACTGAGATCAAAAGGGCTCCCTTCCCCAGCAAGGCTAGAACTCATCCTGCCTTCAATCCATCCATTGTTTAAGGGTAACTGTTTAACGCCCTTAATTTCTACATTTGTTCGCCCTTTTCTTTCTTTCCTTTCCTCTTCTATTTCCTTCCTTAACCACCTCTCCACTGTCCTCTATAAATTATTGCTTTTAATACATTTAATTCAGAGAAATTATGAAACTGACCCTCTAGTTTCATATAATTATCAAACTGACCCTCTAATTATCAAACTGACCCTCTAGTATATATACAGTAATTCTCAAAGAGGCATTAATATACACACATACACCCACACACAACAATATATTGCATGTGTGTGTAGTTCTGATTAGTAATAAATTTGACTCGAGGCTAATGATAATTATATAAAGCTAAGGGATTATATATAAAGAGATAGAATATACCCTATGGCAACAAGTATATACTAATTTAACTAATAATAAAAACTACTATATTGATAAGTATAAAAACATATATAGCATATAAGATGTAATATACTGAGAGAGATTACCATGAGGACAGCTCCTTGAGCTCGGTAATTTCACTCAGAGGTTTCATTAACTGTAGTTTATCCTTTGCTAAATACGCCTGTACAGTAGCAAAGATAAATAAAAAACTTGATACACTTAAATATATAATAGCTATAAACATTATATTAACATGAATATGTATTCTATATTAGATAACAGTACTCTTATATCTTAGTAAACTATTATGTTTGGATGTCTTTATATGTGTTTATACATATAAACACACTTACGATATGTGAAGGCCATGTCTCGAGTCCGTCAAAGATATGGGTAGCATATATAATGGTAGCACCATGATCAACGCATTCTGACTTGAGAAAAGCAAGCAAATCCGATCTCGCTAATACATCCAAGTCCACAGTTATCTCATCCAACAACAGTACCTATAAACACACACACACACACACACACGTCTATATATACATACACTTACATTATAAATGTTCTTAAACATTTACCTTGAATGGTTTCAAAAGGCCCATGGCGATCTGCACACGCCTTCGTTGTCCATCAGAAACCTTGTGCATTCTCCAGCAAAGATCCACATCAAGAACCTTTTTCAAGTTTTACGAAAGGTTACCATTATAACATGTGGTGTTGTGAGAGAGAGAGATGAACCCCAGGTTTTACACTCGGCAATTAACATTCTATTATATACAACGTACTACACACCACACACACATATACATACGTTTAATGTTTAAAGAATATACAAATAATTGTCATTAGTATACCTGTATTAATTTCTTGCGTCTCTCTTCATCAATCCCCGAAACTCCATATAGCATTTTCTCTGCGGAAACATCCATTTGGAGTGGAACATCAAATCCCGCAAATGCAATATCTCGTTTCCACTTTAGAGAAAAATAAAAAGTAAAATACATCAATATTTTAATATAAACAATGTAATATATATAAAATTATCTCGTAAATTTGGTTGTATGCATACAAATAGTTATATGACATGTAACTATGGCACGCGTGTGTGTGTGTGAGAGAGAGAGAGAGACACGTCTACCTCTCCGCCCAGATAACATAAATCACCGCTACAGGTGAGGGCAGTATCATGGAAAGCAGATCTGCCCAAGACTCGAACCATGTGTGGAGGAACAATATGCTTGCCTCCAAGGATCCTCAGAAGTGTTGTCTTTCCTAATATATATATATATATATATATATATATATATATATATATAATATATATTAATAATGCATAGTACTAGTTAATAAACTTACCAATATATAGTTAATAAATATGTTTTTGCTAAACGGTCGAATTAGTATCATTATACTTCAAAAGTCCTCTCTTTCCACACAGATATATATATATATATATATATATAAATATATATATAATATATATATATATATATCCAGATATATAAAACCGTGCGTATCAGAGTATTAACAATACATATTATAATCCGTCTCATAGACACTATAAATATATGTAAATACCTAATATTTGATGAGTCTACTTTCTCTTTATGATTTCTATCTGGTTGGTAGATCCCAACTACTAGTCCAAATTACGAATAACATGTTGATATATGCATATACACAGAAAACACCGACATACCCGTGTAGTGTATATGAGGCTGTCAATCCATAGAGACAAGCAAAAGTATACGATATATAATGCGTACATATATATAATATATATATATATATATATATATATATGTGTGTGTGTGTGTGTGTGTGTGTGTGTGTGTGAAGTTGCAATATTACATATGCTTCACACACACACACACACACACACACACCTGCTCCATTGGCGCCAATCAACAAGCATCGATCCCCAGCATGCAAAGTGATAGAGAGAGAATCAAATAGTGGCTTAGATCCAGGCGCCGCATTTCCATCTATCCCCGGAAACGAGAAATTCAGATCCCTGACCTGTGTATAAATACATATATACATATATACAAATACAATACACAATGACTTCAATCACAGAATCATACATGTATATACACTACGAATACGTATATAATACAAATGCACACGCATCTTACCTCCACTGTGACTGCCATCGCCAGTAAGAACCTCAAGAACCCTAATTACAGAAATTTCAAAAACCCTAATCAAGAATATACGTACATTTTGTATAGCTTACGTGGCATAGTATATTTAAGATTTATATAAACCGGTGTAAACTAAATATTATTCTTTAATACAAATAAAAACATGTAATATATTATAAAACATCCTTCTGCCACGTTTACACGGCTGTACCGTATGCGTATATGTACGTATACATGCGTATGTATTAATACATTGATTTCCTATTCTTGATCCCTTGATATAAAATAAATATTTTTCATTTTTTATTTTATTTGGTCAATGTTAATTTGATATCATATTTAGAAAAAGATTAAAGACTAACGGGCCCACCTAAACTGCCACGTAGCCACGTCATGATCAAATGGTAATTAATATTAAATTAATCCAGGTTTACTGAGTCTTCGTCTTCATACTCCCTCATGGCGGTGCGCCATAGATTAGGGTTCCTGCGAGGACTGCACTGATTCGACGCTCGATTCACTCGGATCGATCAATTGTTCGTCCTCCGGCAGTCAGATCGCGAGGTATATAGCGATTTTTGTGTTCTTTATTTCTGCGGATCATCCGAGGTAGAGAATTCTGTGTATATAGATCGATTCCCGTAGATCGGTGGCTTTCTGCGGATCATTTCGAGGTTGTACAGCCTTTTCCTGTGAATTCTCGGTGTACAGAGTGATTTCTGTGCGTCGATTCGAGATCGTGGCTTTCTGCGGATCGTTTTGAGGTATGCATGGATTTCTTGCTTCAAATTTTGCATTTAGAGGTCGTAATTAAGTTCAGGGTGTTGAATTTTTGAAGGGCTTATGTAAAAATGCCGATTTGTTATATTTATATGTATATACATGGTTAATTATGACAGATATATACATTTATGTCTGTGGCATGTAGGTTATAATGTAAAGTATACATAGGTAGACTGTATGTGTGCTCATACATGTATATATGTAGTTATGCGCATATTAATATGTGTGTAGCTTTCATTGACTTTTAGACACAAGGCGTGCCCAACACAAGTTATCCAGAATAATCAGTTTCTCACTTATTGTGGAATAACGTTATATATGTTCTTATCTCTCTATATATTGTTTGTCTATTCATATTCTAGACATACTTGACGCTTTTCTGTTGTATTTATATAGTCATGCATTCCCACCACTTGTATTGTGTGTGTCTGTATGTGGATTTAGCTTGTATGTGGATTTAGCTTTACTCATAAATGTGCCTTGATATATACGTGTGTGCATACAGTAATGTGTATAATCAATGTGTGGGCTGTGTATGCATGTAGAAATACGCGCCTTGTGATTTATGCTTCGGGAAACTAGCGTATGCCATACATATGTACTAATAAGCTTTCCCTCAAGTATACAGATGTATTTTTGCATTCATATATGCATGTAGAGTCTACGCTTGAAAATTTGTACACATACATACACGTATGGACTGAACAGGGATGGTGTACCGGAATATATCAAGGGCAGTAAGGAGGCAGTATTCAATGGTGAAGTCACTAATGCTTTCATCGGACCGTCTACCTTTCAACACACCTCCAACACGCTACAAACAAGTGAAAAAGAGACAACAAAGCACGCACCCGTCCTCCTCTTCCTCCTCTCATCAGCGTGCGATCAATGCTCAACGGCTGCGATCGATATACTCATCTTAATTATCGCATTATGTGCGTGTGGTTTTTTATTCACGCCTTATTTTAAGCTGGTGTGTAATGAGATTATTGAGATACTCCCTGCCACGTTTTTGTTTATTGGAGAGGTTGTTTACGAGGCTCCGGTTGCCTATGCATTAGCTGCTGTGCTTACTTCTGTGACTGTCATTGCAATATGCGAGGTATGTACCTGTGTGTGTGTGGAGTTTGGGTATTAAATTGTAGAATTTACAATGCAAGAAATGTTATATAATATAATGTTATAGAGAGAGAGTACTTCTTATACAATACACAGATGTTTGTAGTTTACATCATGTATATAGTATGTGGGTTACGTCATTTCTGTGTAAAATAGCTGAGTTATTAAGTTGTTGTAGATTTACCAACATAAGTCGAGGAAATGCGGGAGTCCCAATTGCAGAGGTTTAAAGAATGCCATGGAGTGTGATATACAGCTTGAGACTGAGGAGTGTGTGAGAAACTCTCCACCTACAAGTGCTGTGTTACTCGATCGCGGTGTTCAACTTGCACAGGTATTTCATTATACATATCTATATTCGTGTGGTGTGTGTATATAGCTATTCCTCATAGTACGAATATAGTGGTTTTAGATAGGTTCAAAGTTTAAAAGTAGTTTTCTACATGTATATGTACCTGTATACATGCGCATGCAGGGCTTCTAGACCTAGTTTTATGTTCACACGCACATATTGCATTCTTGAGCTGCAGTTTTATACTGTGTCTTAAGCTAGAAAACTGAAGTACACAATAGTTTTACATTGTGTCTGAAGTTAAAACACTGAGTAGTTGTCTTAACAACACACGCACGCCATACACACACGCACGCACACGCTGATGTGCTATATATACAGGATCAGAAGGAGTTGGAGACGGAGCTTAAGAGAATGGCACCTCCAAACGGGAGAGCTGTGCTTGTGTTTCGATCAAGGTGCGGATGTCCTGCTGCGAGGTTCGAGGTGTGGGGTTCCAAGAGGCCACGTAGATCTAAGAAGTAAAGATTAAGCTTAATCCGGGGAGCGTTAATTAATCAGGTATATTAATTATACTCTTTAGTAAGGTTTCATAAAGGGCAGGTTGTGCCCGTTGCTATGAGCAAAATAATACATATATATACAGAATTTTATGTATATATCTGTCTGTATGTATCACACACATACACATGCACCTTCTATATGAAGTACCGTCCTATTTAAATACCTTAACTTCGAAATATATATATTTTAAATCAATTACAAAGTTATAGTTAATTTGTAAACTAATCATTTTTTAAACAATTGGGTTTTTAGCAATTTTTAACAATTGAAAATGTTTTTAACAATTTTAACAATTGAAAATGCTTTTAATGTTAAGAAACGTGTTTAATGATTTTAATATTAAGTAAAAACATATCTAATAGTTAATAATGATTAAATTATTATTAATCAACAAACTTAATAATAACATGACGTTGATGTCCACCACTTATGCAAATGTGTGAGGTAGAACTTTCAAGGGGTATATACGTTAATTTAAATCTTTATATCTCAAAATTATATTATATCTATTTATCTCTCAAAATTACTTTTAAAAGTCATTGTGTGAGAACCACATTTTAAAATTCATGATGTGACATAACATAGTAAGTACATTCATTGTCAATACAAAGAAAGGTATTTATATTATTCTATTAAAATGATAAAAAATAATTGGTTTTAATGTCTACTTAAACTTAATTTTAAATTTAAGATAGATAATAATGAATTGTATATTAAAATGTTCATCCTATAAATCAGTAAATATATTTATATGTTTAATGTTTAATTGTTTTCGTAGTGTTACATGTGGGCATATTCACCCGGCCCCACCCGGCCGGGTGGCCGTTGTTACATGTGGACACCCGGACCCCACACCGCCCTAGTTACCATATTGATCAATCTCGTAACTAGGCCGGGTCCCAACACCGCCCTTAGTTACCTATATTGATCAATCTAGTAACTTAAAGAGATTAATAAAGAACCTTATAAAGACTAAGTTATGGAAAATGCACAAGAACAAAGCTATCAATAACAAATTGAAAAGGTGGCTAATGACAATTATACTTTCGTTGTTATTAAACTTGTGCATGAGCTAAATGTTTTATTGAGGTAACATATAGTAAATTTAATAAGTTATTATTAAGTTTTTACATACTTAGATTTATGAAAAGCCAAATCAACTTTTAAAGGGATTGGTAAGTCTTGCCCATGCAATATTTTAAACAGAGACATGACAATGGAACTCTGAATATTAATGTTGTATGAAGTATTAATTCTAATTGTTTTTAGTACTATTTACATACTTAGAAATCATACTTTTATAAATCTAATTTAAACACCCCACCAACCCATTGTTTATAAATGGAAAAAAATGTGAAAGATTGTTAAATTCCCATTCATAAAGTAAGAACCTTTAAAACTTTAATAATTAATTCATTATTTAATAAAATTTGTTCTAGACATAAATGATACAAAATTACCCAAGTAAAAAAATTAGCAACGCTATGAGCCGTGACATCTGATAAAGTTCCAACTTCCACCTAATGTGTCAGATAACACAATCCATCTATATTAATTTTAAAGCACTAGTACACCGTGAAGAGTTTATAATAAATAACTTTACATATATTGAATCACATCTCGTTACATCTTCGACCAATCAAAAAAATGTTATAAGCTGTTCAAAGTTCTCAAGTAACCAAAATATCTATTAGGGAATGGCAAATCATTATATGCTACAAGATATCTGGGAATAAAAACTATTGAAACTGCTAAGCATAGTGAAGCTATAACAAAATAAACTACACCATCATATATGCGAAATTGTGTTATTAATAAAGAGAAACATGAGTTGGAAAGTTGCCAGTTGGTTGAAACCTTCATAAAAGATGAAATTGTGAGATTCGATTGATTGGTCATAACTGCACAAGGAGCTTTAAAAAGAGCATCATTATTCACCATACTATCGCTCAAACGATGTTTAACCTGAAAGTCATACATTTGGAGCCAAAGTGTCCATTTAGCAGACTGTCCTAGCAACTTTCTATTCTTCAGTAATGCATAAATAGTTGCATGATCACAATACAAGACCCATGAAAATACATTGGGAATATCATCTTAAGGAAGTAGCTGTCACGACCCGATACAGGATACAGGATTCCGGATACAGGATATTGGTTGTAGGACTTTTCTACAGGATATTCCTACCAAGATTTCGGACACATGATATGGTTGCAGGATATTCCTACAGGATATGCCACAGGTATGCCTAGAGGATAAGGGACATGTGGACTCATCTTAGCCTCTGCATGCATGCAGTCACTTTGCATGCATGCAACCACTTTTAGCACTCATGTGTCACGACCCGATACAGGATACAGGATTCCGGATACAGGATATGGGTTGCAGGACTTTCCTATAGGATTCCGGATACAGAATATGGGTTGCAGGACTTTCTTACAGGATATTCCTACCAGGATTCCGGACACAGGATACGGTTGCAGGATATTCCTACAGGATATGCCACAGGATATGCCTAGAGGATAAGGGACATGTGGACTCATCTTAGCCTCTGCATGCATGCAGTCACTTTGCATGCATGCAACCACTTTTAGCACTCATGCCTAGATTAGCTCTTGGAGTTGTGAGCATAAAAGCTCCGACCTAATTGTTGTACAATCAGTTACTATCAACACTAGTCTTACTACGATCAATCTCGTCTTGTCTTGTTTCCTGTCCTACTCTGTCTCGCTCCTGTTTCCTGTCCTGCTCCTGAATCCTGTCTTGCTCCTATCTTGTTCTCGGATCCTGTCCTGTTTCTGTCTTGTTCCTGGATCATGTCCTACGTCTTCCTGTCTTGCTCCCGGATCCTATCCTGATCCTGTCTTGCTCCTAGATCCGTCCTGTTCATGTTCCTAGTTCCTGTCCTGCTCTCGGTCCTGTTCCTGAGTCAAGCCTTCATGTTCTTGAAATCCTACTCTCTTCCTGGTTCCTGGATCGTGGCTTGACAGTTTGATAATAACTGCTTTCGTAGCTCTCGTTTTCCAGCTACTTTTTTTTCTTGATTCTTTTCCTTCGTTTCCTTCTTTTTTCTTTCATAGATTATGGCTGATTTTGAGCACTTTCAACGCGAGCACCAAATGTTGCTTCATGAACTGGCCACTTTGTGCCAAGTGGTCACCGATCTGCAAGGTTCCACCAATGCGGCACATGCAGCTGCTGATGCATCTTCCAAGGCTGCTGCGCAGGCTCTCTCTCAGGCATCGGTGGTTCCCTCTTCATCGAACTTTTCTTCGGAGCCGAAGGTTAGCATGCCAGAGAAGTTT